>OX276385.1:41100739-41320739 GCA_946251855.1 Alsophila aescularia
CCATGATAATTATATACATCCATGTTCGTTCGAGCATTGTTTTAAAGGGCTTCAATAACAGTTAACGTAATTGTCACCAAGAACGTTAAACAAAAGACGGTCTATATCGCCAAATTCAAAATGAAGCAACCAAGATATGCCGATCCACTCGTACATACACCATTTTATGCCGATTGGTCGCCACTTCGCAACAAGATTATGACCAAATCTCGACCTTGTTAGCCATGTTTATCTTTCAAGTTAGCACGGACAAAAAAGGAAGTCTTTGTGATGGAATTGTGTATCAACTACAAAACACCACAAATTATCAAGTCACGCACATAAGCACATAAGCAGCCACCATTTGCTATGCTTCACTCGTTCGTTTGGCCGTGTAGACTCCGTATTTCTTTAAACCTTCTTCAATGTCACCTGTACGTATGGAGCCGCTACGAATTTTGTATCTCTCGTAGCCCGTAGCACTTTCGTAGCCCGTAGCATTTTCGTAGACCATAGTACTTTCGTAGCCCGTAGCGGTTCCCTTATCTCGAATGTTTTGCCTGTTGTGACCTCCCTTTTGTTTTTGTATCGCAAGCATATCTAAGCGTTAAAAAACAAACATGGGCGGTTGAATTTTTTCTGTTTGCTGAGGGTTATGTGGGATGATGGCCAGTCTTTCAGATATATTAATTACCTATCTATATTTTGTGATAAAAAGTACTTCTCATTTTATAGCTCAGCTATTTAAAGTGACTCTACTTGATATGATGAATCTGATGTTTAGTGATGATAGGGTATATGATGTGACATGCTAGAAGTTAGATCAATTTTGATACAAAGAGTATTTTATTATACCAATGTGGGGAATCTTATCGGGTATGAATAAACAACACACATATTTTTTTCTTCGATATGTTCGATTTTCTTCAGGTATCAGGTTTCAGATTGTTATGTCTCTGAGGTTGAAGAAATGGTTACAATTTTAATACAATATCTCTCAGTTGGCCCTACTTAAAAACGAAACGGTTGCGGTCAGAACTTAGCGCGAGTTCCAGGATTGCTTAACTTAAATTTCTACCAATTTCAGAATATTGGATTCCTAATATTTTACATTACAAATCTTCCATTTAGCTACTATCAGGACCGATAATATGTCACAACAGCTTCATCTGCAAAACCTAGCAAGAGACATTTTAACATAACATCTGCTTTCTAGTTCAGCGTATCGTGAGCCGTAGCGGATTTTCACCATTTTCAAAGTAACATAATTTTCGAAATTCCTCGTTAATGTCTGCCAAAGCTTACGTTAAACTTTGACGTGTTTTACAACTGTCATAAAGCTCAATTTTTTTAACACGCTTTTTATCAGATTCACCTGTATGTATGTGTGTAATGGAATCTTTGAACTCGATTTTAACTCACTTTAAATGGTCAGACCAATTCAAAAGTACATAAATAATAATAATAATTATTATTATTATTATTGACAGTATAAAAAAGATTACAAAATACATTTGATCAATACACTCCCCACTAGGATTCCCTATCTCGGGGGGTCTATTTCTCTTCCAAAAGTTCCAAGAATAAAATAAAAATAATCTTAATTAATTGAAGTAGTTAGTTTTTTAGTTTAATTTTAATTTATTTAATTATATTTGTGTGCGTGTGTGAGGTGCGTGTATATATTTATTGTGTATTTGAGGGTGCATGTTGTGTGAGAGTGAAGGTGAGAAAAAGCTCACAATGTTTATGATTTATGTAGACCTTTATATAAAACAGAGGAGAAGTTGCTCTGTCTCCCTATAATTTTTATTTTGCAACCAGTTACAGAGTTTATTCTTGCATTCATATCTGGAAAGATTAATTATGTTTATTTTTTTATTTATTTTATTGTACAAGTATGGATCCAGATATGAATGGAATCTGTGTGCAAAGTGTGTGCGTGTTCGTTTGGTTTTCCATCTCAGTCTACGTGTTCCCTGACCAAAAGCAAATTTATTTGCGATTCTGTGAAATCGTAATATAGTAGCAAGTATAAAAATTTGTCTTACTCGTAAGACTTTTGATTCTTCATATAGTGCACCAGTGGCAAATCGGAAAGGCTTTTTGTACGCGACTTTAAGTATTGTCATTACATGGCCAGTTTTAGAACGTACTTTGACTGCAGGTAATTATTAATATTTACAAAAAAAATAAAAAATTACGGCATGTGTTATGTATCTCTAGAACTCCAGGCTTTAAAGGTCTGCTATTAAAAGTAATTAAATTGTTCTATCTAAAAATCAACGACATTTTGAATGTCTTACTTTCCGCTCAACAAAATGTATGTACGATGATAAATAAACTTATAGATGACAAGTGTATCAATAATTAAAGTGAATGCACATAATGTTTATTAAAAATAATATTGTAAATTGCAACATTCTTGTGACCTTATCATTTGTTTGTTATTTCATTATTACATATAATTCAATACAATTTTGCTTTTTCACTTAGCAAAAACGGACTACGAGAAATATCATACATCTGTCACATCACAAAATATCATGTCACTTGTGAATTCTTTTTTGCATTTTGTAGTTATGCATTGGCTTCGTTGCGCTTGCATTCGTGTGTATTGTACCATTTAATTCTGATCTTGTTATTGCATTATTAAACCGACGACTTTTGCTGTTCTTCCTGCTGTTTTTCTTTGACAAATATATCTTTACCATCGCTCGTTACTTCGGACTCAGTTTTGCTCACGTTTTGGATAAATATTTATACGATTGATTTGATTGAGGTGTATCTACTGCAGCAAAGCCACGCAACGTATGCGAAGGTATGATGTTTCCTCACTATCAACGCATTTACTTACGAATCTCACACGATTGCTATCAATTAAAGTAAGCATGTAAAAAAATGAATGTTGAGATTGGGCTATGTAAAGATTATATATAAAATTAGTAATTATTCAATGATACACTCTATAAAAGATTTTCTCAATAATACAAAGTCAAATGGAGTGCCTAATATGTTTTTGTGAGACAAAGAGCCTTTATAGCTATATACTAAGTGTTTCAACTTGTAAAAAGTATCTTGATATTATCTTTAAAACTAGAAATTTTTGAGAGATGTTGCTCATTTGCAATAAGTAATAAGTTAATCTTCAATACAAATAACTTTAAATTATTGATGTACATGAACTTTTAATAACTAGGCAGAAAGCGCTAGCAAAACGGGCCGTGTCCTTTTGCACACTTTTTAGGGCTCGATGACAATACATTAATTTAAAACAGGTGTCAAAGTTACATATGTCAAAATGACAAGTTTCAAGTGACAGGTCTCAAAGTGACAAGCGTCAAAATGACAGGCGTCAAATTGACAGGAATAAAAGTGACTGGTGTCAAGGTGAAAGGTGTCAAAGTTTCTTATCTATGTTTGTTTATCCGTTATTTAGTGCCCATAGCACAGGGTATCCTAGTTTGGGGCTAGATAATTGGTGTGGAAATGTCCCGAATATAAAAAAAAAGAAAAAAAAAAGGTAGTTCGGTGTAATGGTATTAAAGCGTGTTTTTTAGTTTTCAAACTGTAATTATTAGATGAAAACTTAATATTTCTTGTGAGAGAAACAAATAATATTTTGAGTTCGGCCCATTTACATCTCTTTTGTTATGCTACATTATTTTATGACGAAGGAATATAATATGCTGAACGCTTACAAAACAATAATGGATTCTGTTAATAGACTACAGTCTTTATTAGTCCTACTATATGGTGTATTTCAAGGGGGTGCCCATGAAAGAAGAAGCGCCCCTCCAGGAAATGGACGTGGCTGCACCCCGGCGGTCATAAGCATGAGATAGATTTCATTTTGACGACCAATAAGCATATATTCAATTATGTCTCTGTGATCAACAAGGTTAAGACCGGCAGTGATCACCGCATGGTAAGAGGCTCAATGAATATCAACGTAAGGCTGGAGAGGTCTCGTTTGATGAGATCTACTCTTCGCCCAAGTCCTGCCCAAATCCTAAACCCCGAGAGCTTTCAGTTGGAGCTCCAAAATCGCTTCCAAATCCTTACTGAATGCGATACAGTGGACGAACTAAATAACGGGCTGGTGGAAATTGTCCACGCGGTCGGGTCGGAGTTCTTTAAGACACCCCGCAAAAAAAGAACACAGAAACTCTCTGAGCATACACTCAAACTAACTTACTTACTTGGAGAGAGCTATGCTCGATGTTTCACTACGTGATAGAATCAGAAATGAGGAAATCCGTAGAAGAACGAAGGTTACCGACATAGTTCTCAGAGTTTGCAAGTTGAAGTGGCAATGGGCAGGCCATATAGTTCGCAGAACCGACAACCGCTGGGGAATAAAGGTTCTCGAATGGAGACCACGAACAAGCAAGCGAAGTGTGAGGAGACCCCCCACACGATGGACCGACGACATTGTAGCCATCGCAGGAAGTCGGGGGATGAAGGTGGCACAAGATCGCTCGTCATGGCGCTCTTTGGGGGAGGCCTATGTTCAGCAGTGGACTTCTAAAGGCTGACATGATGATGATAATGATGCCCATGAAAGGAAAGGGGAAAAAATATTAATGTAAAAAAATATAAAAATATATAAAAATATTGTTTTATGTTTCATTACGCTTGCTTAAGATGGTAGATGAGGAGAGCCAAAGATCGGGCTCATTGGCGTTCACTTGGAGTGGCCTACGCTTTACGTAACATGATAGCCTAGTGGTCTAATAGTGCAACTTCCCTGAGAAAAATAACGGCTAACAAAATCACAATAAAAGCTTTGTTTAGCAAGGCATGTTAGAACACCGAAAGATGTCCATCATTTTCAAACTCCTGGCGTATATAAGATAAATTGCCGCTGTGGTAGTTCCTACATTGGACAAATATAAGCAACTGGCTAATCACTGGATAGAACTCCATGACCCGAAGATCTTCTCCACGGAACGTCACTACTACTCCAGGATTGTACGTGAAGCGGTTGAAATTAAAAAGTATCCCAATTTCAACCGAGAGGATGGTTTCAAGTTGGCTGCGTCCTGGAATCCCGTGATAAGCAAGTGTTCGCGTCGCGGTTTATGTCAGAAGAAATCTGCAAATATCGTATGTCGTGACAATTCTGAATTTTTACAAAACCAAATGCGGGTTGTTGGAGTCAACGCTCGCCCTTCTCGACGCTGACACCCGCTACTTCAGTCTTCTCGTGACCACGATCAATGCAACTTGACGAAAACGTCGAGGTAAACAAATATTAAGTTTTCAGCGCGATTACGTCCCGTTTAAATGTATAACTATACCTAATCTAAAGAAAGGATCTATTCCCCTTGATCCTTTCCTTTTTATTGCATCTATACAAAATTATTTCAAAACAATGTAGGTATTTTAGAATAGCAAACTAAAAGTTGCTAGCAAAACAAAGTAATTATGATAGAATAGCAAAATAAAGTTGTTAGCAAAACAAAGTAATTATAATAGAATAGCAAAATAAAGTTGCTAGCAAAACAAAGTAATTTAGCCACTGCAACAAATCATATTTCTGGGATAACAAAGCAAAATTGTTATTGTATTAAGTTTAGAGCAGAATATCAGGCCAAAACATTGCTAATGGAACAAAGTTATGTTGGTAAAAATGCAACGTTTTTGTAGGCGCAACGATAATATTAGATTCATTTGAATATTGTAATTCCAACAATTTTAAAAGTTGACATAAAATATTGTTAAATTAACAATAAACTGTTGCCAATAAAATCATTGTTTCACCAACAACGTACCTCTAACGGTTTTGTGACGTTAAAGTTTCTTTGTTACACCCAACGACATTTTTTCTCAGTGTTGGATTTCAACGATACCGGGTTCGGTCCTTAGGCTCCACACCAATGACTTTTCTGAGTTGGTGCGGTTTTCCATAGCTCCATGCTTTCAAACGTACGATTAGCTGTCGGTCCCGGCTGTTAATGATAAATAGCTGTCGCTTAGCTATGTCAGAGTCCCTTGGGCGGCCAAACTCTGACACAAGAGGCCAGCACTACCTCATTTATTTTATTTTGACTTTAGTATTTTTTTATTTTGCCTTTAGCTGTGCCTGCTACTTTTTCTGCGTGGTAATTTATCTGGATTAAAAGTAACCTAAGTTATTCCAGAACCAAAAGTACCTGAAGTGTAATATACTCGTACTACATTTGTTCAATGTTCGTTATTCCATCAAATAGTTTTTATCGATTACTCGGCTTCTACTTATCGGATTGTAATTCAATGTACACCAGATTTTAAATCAAAACTTAGCTATGCAACAGTCAAAATTTCCTTTCAATCGATACTGTAGTTTTTACGTGATGAACGAACATACAGACAGTTTTTTTTAAATATGTTATGTAATAATAAATGAAGGGAGTGTTGAGAGCCAAATACCATCTTACTGCTCCAAGCCAACCTCACCTGCTCTGACAACCGACGACAGATAGTGGTATAACTGTCAAGCTAAGACAAGCGTAGCTAAACGACACAGGCCAGTGACGGGCAACAACTTCACCGGTGCGAGAAGCTACGCCCTGCGATCGCCAACCCGCATGCCCAATGTGGCGATTATGGGCAAAACCTTTTTAACGAACGGCACAATGAAACAATGGGCTCCTGTTCCCGGTCACCCTGCTTGTACTAACCATGGTGGCGGTCAAGGAAATTGCAGGGCAGGAGGTTTGAAGAATCCCCGAGCTACTTGTTACGAGCTACAAAGTAACAATAACTTTCCATTCTGTATATCCTGAAAACTCATGCTCATATAACTCGTGAACAGGGGGATTGTTTTGACTGGATTCATTTCCTGTTTGCGGTAACTTGATCTCCGCCTGACGTTCTAACAGCCTGTTAATAACATATAGTGTTGTGCCTTGGGACTGTAATATTTTAGGAGCTCGTTTCTCATTTTTGTGAATTCATGTTACAATTGACTAATTTTGCGACAGAAATGACAACAAAATATTTGCATTATAGGGTTCCATCGCAGAATTGTTATTATAGTTAAATATTTAAACGGGACTTAATCGCGCTGAAAACTTAATATTTATTTTTCTCGACGTTTCGATCAAGTTGCATTGATCGTGGTCACGAGAAGACACTAATAAGACTTGTTATTATGTTATTATTAAACATACTTATTATTCATGTTTGTCTCTCCATCAGTCCGTATATCGATGTTAGCCTAACGCTTCAATAGTAGTGCAACTTTTCTGCAAATTTTCCATCGCTGCGTGCTGCGGAGGGCACGTTATAATATTTGAGTATTTCGGGGTAGAGACACTAGGGCCGTGGGAACCAGGAGCACATCAAATAATTATAAAAAACACGTGACCAAAATGCTGCTCTTTATTTTGCGCAATGACTAAGCATTGGATTGTCGTGAGAGGCGACTAAGGGAATACACACGGAAGATGGTGACTACGGCAAGCCACCCGCCCCCAGTTTGATAAACATACTGTAAAGACGGGCCCTTGTCCCTGGCGGCTCCGTTATTCCTGGCACCGGTAGCAGCTACGGTAACGGCGGAGCAGAAGGTGCTAAGAAACCCCAGCAGAGACCCAGCTACCAACCTACACGATCTCTGGGCCTGTCAAACTATAACGCATGCACCTTGAGGACCGATGAGGAATTGATAGAGCTGGAAAAAGTAGTAAGTAAGTTGCACTGGGATATTATAGGGTTTCAGAAGTCCGAAGAGAGGGAGCGGATACAATGATTCTCAATTCCGGCAACTTACTCTATTAGCGGGAGAGCGACCAGCAGTTCCAACACAGTATCGGGTTTCTCGTCCAGAAGTCCCTCGTCAACAACTTTGTATAGGTCGAAAGCGTTTCGAGCAGGGTGGCATACCATATACGCAAAATTACCTAACGGTATTCGTTGAGGGTCATACAGGTGTAGGGCTTCACTTGACGATGAAGTAGAAGCTATGTACGATGACATTTCTAATGCCATACTTGCCCCGAAAACGCACTTCACAGTGGTGAAACAGACAACAGACAGACAGATGGCCAACGAAGTGATCCTATATGTAAGGGTTCCTTTATTCTAAGTAACAGAAAAAAAACAAAATTTCATCAAAATCCGTTCAGCCGTTTGAGCGTGAAGGAGTAACAAACAAATAAACTTTAACCTTTAAATATTAGTGTGATATGTATGTATGTTAATTTACTATATTATTGCGCCACCGACTGAAATCCCTGATCCTCTACATACTAAGGTTGTCTAGAAGGGATAGCTCTTTAGTGATAATACCACAAATCTTTAATTTGTAATTTGTATCCTTGACTGTATATTTTTTTGGTGTGCAATAAAGTGTATTTATATTGTATTGCACGGAACCCTAGAAACATAAATCTCGATCCAGACGGAACTGATCTCGAGCAAGAAAGAAAAACACGCGCATGTGTTATAAATTAATATTTAACAATGTAATTAATATGAGCACTTTTCCATTAGGCATTGTCAGTTTAGTTCTTTCATCTTCAAGAGATGGCGCTCGCGTAACTTTTGGTATATACTCAACTGAACGTAATAATTGAAAGCAGGTAAAACAGCGTTTTACAGTAAAAATACACAAATCATGAGCGAATCAAACGAACGACAAGTTACTTGTGTATTAAAATTTGTTATTTGTTTTTTTATTATTATGATAATGGCAGTTTTGACATATTCAGATTTTATTTACCCCTTTATTAAAGCAGATAAATTAAATCTAAATAAATCGTTCCGTTTTCTTTGTATCATTAGCTGAATTTATAATAAATAATATCAAGAACATAGAAAATACTACCAATAAATACTAAATGTAATGAATTGGTTACAAAACTGACGCACAACTTGCCATAAACAAGGGAACACAGTATGTCATATCCTCCAGTTAGCGTAATTCAAAATCTTTGGTCATACCCAAGGAAGTTTTATGTACTTATAGGACTTCCTTGGTCATACCAAACTGCTGGAGACAAAGCGAATTTATTTGCTTCTCTTTTTGCAGAAGCCTCGCATCTAGATGCTTCTGGCAAGACACCTTCCTGCCTTCCTCATTGCAGGGTTTTTATGCCCGAAATTCGCATTCGCCAGAAGGAGGTTCTCAGAACGCTTCGAGCTCTAGATGTGAACAAGGCCAGTGGTCCTGATGGTATTCCAGCGATGGTGTTGAAAAACTGTGCGCCCGAATTGTCTCCCATCTTAACGCGTTTGTACCGCCTCTCTCTTCACTCAGGTAAAGTTCCAAAGAGCTGGAAGCTTGCCAATGTACAACCAGTACCAAAGAAGGGTAGTCGTACTGATCCGGCCAATTATCGTCCCATCTCGATTACCTCCTTACTCTGTAAGTGTATGGAGCGTGTCATAAACATTAGGCTCTTGGCATACCTTGAAGACAATGAAAAAATAACTAGATAGCCAATCCTCTTATGCCATAAAAATCTAATTTGTGCATGAGCTTAGGATAATTAACGACGGTTTTCACTGATGGAGCGATGGTAACCTAACATTTTAATATTCAACTTCGAATCTAACGATACCGGGTTCGATCCTAGCCTCCGCACCAATGACTTTTCTAAGTGATATGCGGTTTTCCATCGCTCCGCAGGTGCTTCGCAGGGTACGTTAAGCTGTTGGTCCCAGCTGTTATTGATTAATAGCAGTCGTTAAGCAATGTCAGAGGCGCTCAGGTGGCCTGACAAACTCTGACACCAAAGGCCAGCACTACCTCATAAGACAAACAAAACAAACTGATGGATAGCTTAAGGTTTGATATACAAATTGGTTTATAAAATTATTGGTATCTCAATCCGATGAGTAGAACTCGAGTAATCGATAAAAAGATTTTGACGGCTGAAATAATCTTGATCAAATGTTGGAATATTCGTATTTTATTAGGTCTTAGAATAGCACATATATAGTACTTTTAACCTAGAGAAATGAACAAGCGTGCGAAACCGCGGGCACAGCTAGTAATATAATCATCAGCATCATCATGTCAGCCTTTAGAAGTCCACTGCTGAACATAGGCATCCCCCAAAGAGCGCCATGACGAGCGATCTTGTGCCACCTCCATCCACCGACTTCCTGCGATGGCTACAATGTCGTCGGTCCATTGTGTGGGTAATATAATAAAATAAAATAAATAAAAAATAAAATAAATAATATTTAAGTTTCCCGGTGTATAGTTACTTCCGTAGTGCATGCACCGCTAGGATACCCAAGGAATATTTCCTCCAAATTTCAAATCTCAAATCTGTGCGTTGTCTGTCAGGAATAATGCTTCAAAAATATATGTATAACACAAGTGGTAAAGAGTATCAATATTTTCAATATATCATATGCTTTTTCAAAACTTTCATTTATAAGAAGTCGGGTTTTGTGTCTTAGATATTTTAGTTAGATCCAAGCATTTATACAGTCACAAGCAGTCATTGACGCAGTGAGCAGCAGCAGCAGTCATTGATAGCCAAGAAAATAATACAGACGTTTGTTTTGAATTGCCCTTCTGTTTGTACCCATACAGAGCATGAGTGATTAAACTGTACAAAAATCGGCAGATAGCGATCTTTATTCGCTATTTAAATGGCGTATTCCTTTCTTTTACCGTTTTTGTTCGTTTATTTACAATCGTTGAATTGATTGTCTTTGTTGTGATTGAAAAGTTGTCCGTTGGGAGAATCGGATAACGAGAGTTGAGGCAACGGTAACAGGTGGAACTGGTAAAGCAATTAAGTCTTTTGTGATGAGTTTTTTGAGTTCTCGTCGTTTGAGAGTAATGGTTTTGGGAATTTTATCGTCGAGAGAAACATAAAGATGATTACTATTGTATGGGAATGGGAGTTGGTTTTATGAACAGGTTTTTGAACGATATGATTATAAAAACGTTATCATAATACCTACCAACATTTTATAATAATACTAATAGTTTATGAGCATTGTCGCAAATTGAACATAAAACCACCCCTATTCTAATTAGCCCAGTCACTGGGGAGGTTTTTTGCCATAAAGCCATCCGTTACAGAAGAACTATTAGAACAAAATAAGATTTCTTCCTATTTATAACAAATCTTATTTTGGCACATTCAAATCAAGATGGAGCCTAGCGCTACTAACCCTCGAGAACAATACAACAAATGAATACATTTTATTCGAGGTCTAAAACTTTCTAAACTCTTATTCATTTTTATTAGAATTTTACTTATATTTTGTCCAATTTTTGAATTCTTTTGTTATACAATTAAGCAATAAAAATAAAAATTTCATTTCCTCAAAACTAGCTGCTGACTGAGCGTGAAAGTTAACTAAATAGAGAGTTAATTGTGTTTTTTTTTAAATTGGCTTTCTGATTCAATTTATGGTGGCTCCAGACTATCGTCTACTCACCAACTTCAAATATTCGGCCAAATATCGAATAGATAGGTGTCGAGCTACATCTGATCAGAACCTAAAACTATTATATATTAGTGACTAGCCCCGACTTCGCACGGATAGAAGTTTTTTTTTACTAAATGATGATGGTGTGTGCTAAGAATACATCGTAAAGGCATACATTTTTTCGATCAGACTTGAAAACAATTAACAAGACTGTCCCACTGATCGTCCAACCGGCTTTCCACACATCGAAGGTTGGATGAACCTTCAATATGTAGAAAGCCGGTTCGATCAAGTTCGAGAACTTTTTCAAACTCCTTTGATTTGTTGTTTACATCCACCACGATATGAGTCCAACTCGATCGAACTATATCAAACGTTCCCTTGCACATATCGAAAGTTGGACTATTAGTTAGAGTGAAGGGTTGGAAGATAGTCAGGTACCACTATAACCTCATCTCTCGGTGACATTACAATAACATTCGCATTTCGAGCAACATTTGACGTTGTTTTTTATGAGACTTATGGTAGATCGGAACTGGAACTTGAATACATTTTGTTAGAGAATTAGGCTTCTTGGCTAAAAGGTACACCACACTGGCGTCAAAAGCATTGATGAGAAGCCTCACGAGAAGTGCAAATCACTCGCTAGATGGTAAGCGCCTCACTTGCCCATAACAACCATACCCACCTATTTTATTACACAATTAATATGCCTATATCAAACCATTTGATTGTGTTCGTGCTTCACGTAACAATTACTAGACCGATAGCGATCCGGTTTTCACTGGATTGGTTAGATTTAGACACTGTTACTTGGTATGTCAATTCTATGAGTAGAAGCCGAATAATCAATGCAAAACTATTTGACGTCTGAACGAAGTTTTATGAATTTAGGAATAACATGGATCCTTATATTTCAGAAAAATACGGCGACGGACTCGTGGTCACGCCGTTTTGTCATACTAGTGTGATCACGAGGAATTTTACTTACCCGTGGTCATACTGGTGTGACTACGAGTAATAACTATTCCTTGTGGTCACACCATGACACGAGGCTAAAGCATATCGAGCTATTTTAATATTTAAAATAGTCACAAATTACCAGGAGAGCAGAAACCCTTAGGAGGTCGGAGATTGGAGGTGAGGGGAAGGGGAGGGGGTTAGGTGGAGTGAGACCGTCCCCAACGGTGGGAATTTCGGGAAAAGGCTAAAAAATATTTTTACTGCTTTCCCCAGCACGACAGATTCCTTTTCATCTCCCTTTAGTATAGTGTGAAGTCGGATGACTGCTGTCAAACTTAAAACAGATATTACTCTGAGACTATTCATCGCTGACTCGTAGTTTTTTAACAGAAATGATAGATCTCATCGATATCTTCGTTTAGAATGACAGCAGTCAAACTTAAAAGGGCTATAACTCTGAAAATAACGATCCTAGACTAATAGTTTCTGTACAAAAATGATAGATCTCTTCGATGTATTCTTTTTGGATGACAGCTGTCAAACTTAAAAGGGCTATAACTCTGAAACTAATGATCTTAGACTAGTAGTTTCTTTACAGATATTATAGATCTCATCAATATCTTCATTTTGGATGACAGCTGTCAAACCTAAAAGGCCTATAACTCTGAAACTAATGATCTTAGACTAGTTACTAGTAGTTTCTTTACAAAAGGGATCTCATCGATATCTTTGTTTCATATAACAGCTGTCAAATTGACAGGTGACATCTATCAAACGTCAAAACATTCAGTATTGACAGCTGATGTCAGAAATGACAAGCAATGTCAAAAATTACAGCTGATAGGTATATAAATATAAACAGAAAAATTAAGCAGTTAATAGAGCATTTTATTGCCTATAGTAACTACGCATAGTTTAGTATAAAGCTGTGTACCAGTAATATGTAATTTTTGACATTGCCTGTCTTTTTCGACATCAGCTGTCGATACTAGATGTTTGATGTTTGACAGCTCTCACCTGTCTATTTGACAGCTGTCATATGAAATTAAGATCTTGATGAGATCTATCCCTTACGTAAATAAAATACTAGTCTAGAATCACTAATTTCAGAGTTATGGCCCTTTAAAGTTTGACAACTGTCTACCAAAACTGGACTATATTTTGAAATATGGTATGCTGGTATGATTTGAAAGGTCTTCCTTCTTTGTTTCTGGTTGTTGTGTTCTCGTAAATGTCTTCGCAACCTTTCTCTTCCTTCATTATGTGTTTGTTGCTGTCAACTGCCTTTTGGTAGCTTGACTCCGACATGTTATCTATATCAACTTGGTGATGCATGACAAGGTAAGTATCTTTTCTTTGTTTTCAATCCAACCCAGGCTGGTATTTTGTGCACACGGTGTACCTAATGGACCTGTGACCAAATCTTGTTCTAGAATTTGTGCATACTCTTTGACGCCCAAGAGTAGATATACAGAACCTGGCGTGAGTTAAGTTGGAACAGCCAGATAATTTAATGGGCGTCTTTGTGGTCAATTGTTTCGATATCACGTAGGCTTTGATAGGTATGCTCAAGTTTTGGTTCCATTGTGATCCTATTTGTAGCTGCACCACATGTTTAATCTTTGTTTTCGTAGATCCCACACCAACGACACTTACGTTTATTGATTGTCGTTTGAGTTTCAATCGTTGAGTCGCTTTTTCAGCGATGAAGGTTGCTTGGGAACCATGGTCTATTAGCGCACGTAGTGGAATGGTGTATCCTTCTTCGTTTGTTGCTTCCACTACTGCGGTTGCTAATAGTGCTACTCCCTGTCTAGTGGTGGGGTGTGAAGCGATCATTGTGTTCACTTGAACTTCTTCATCCTCTTTTACTACATGTTGTGAAGCCATCGGTTGTCAAATGCTCGGTGAAGCCGTTGGTTCTGCACTCTTATTCTCATGCAGCAGAGAATGATGACGTATGTGACATATCTGACAGGACACCGATAGTTTGCATCTCGATACTGAGTGCCCTGGAGCTAAACAGTTGAAACATAAATGTTTGTTCTTGACATACGCATGAATATGCTTGATCTCTCGTGTAGTGTTTGCTGTGACTAATTCCAGTGTACGAAACATAAAGTCCATAAAAATTTTAAAATCATTCCAAGTCGGTAAATCTTCAGTCTCATCTCGGTAAGCATACTCCTCCCAGCTTTTATGCGTCTCTGGATCAAACTTCTGGACTAGTAGGTATATTATTATAGGATTTCAAGAGCCGATGGGTATCTTTAGGTTCTCTAAATTATTAAGATATTCTGTAGTGGTATCTAATATGCCCTTTAATTGATCAGCTGATTGAGAAGTCATTTTCTTTTAATTAATTCATCTTTTCATTATGTTTATTTATTTAATTGTTTTGCACAAAAATAGTGTACAAGGAACGACTTAATGCTAAACAGCATTATCTACCAGTCATCCAGGTCGTGAGAGAAATAATAGTAAGGCGTGCGGCCCAAAGTACTGAACAATAAATACAAAAGAAACAAAGTAAATAAAAAACCAAAATAATAATAAGTAATATTAAATAAAATTTTAAATAATTATACATAAACCAGTACATACATAAATACCTAAAAACTTTACTAAATATAATATACATACCTACCATAATATGAATTAAATGAGTTAATGGAAATAACACACATACTACCTTAGGTGGATGATTTAAGAGGATGATCAGGATAAAGATTTTTGACAAAATATTTTTGAGTTTCTAGCTTAAAGTTATCTTTGGTGCTGATGCTTTTTATATATAAAGGTAGTTTATTCCAGAGACGAACTGCCATCGAAGAAAATGATTTGGATAGGAAGGATGTTTTGTGTTTGGGAGTGGCCAAAGCCAGGGTATTAGATGATCTAAGTTCCCGGCTATGTGTGTCGGCAAGAAATTGAAAATTTTGCTTTAGATAGTTCGGAGAATTCGGGTCATTTAACACCGAAAAAAGGAGACAGAGAATACGTACATGCCTACGCTCACGGATAGGTAGCCATTTTAACTTGGTTCGGTATTTGGAGACGTGGTCGTATTTTCGAAGATTAAAAATGAAACGGATACAAGTTTAATAACCAGTCCAATTTATTTAAGAGTTCTTCTGATAGACCAACAAAGCTGATGTCCGCGTAGAAAATAATAGGCAGGAGGAGAGGGGAAACACAAGGGAGATTTTAGTTTTAACAGGAAGAAAATGTTTTAGTCTTAGTATAGAGTGAAGAGAGGCATAAGATTTGCGGGAGATTTCACGAACACGGGGGGTCCAGCTAAGATTTGAATCGATAATAACCCCAAGATCTTTTACCGTAGGCATGGAAGGTATTGTACAGTTGTCGAAAGAGAGTGATGACAATTTCGAAATATCGACCTTAACAAGTTGCCTTGAGCTGCCAATCA
Organism: Alsophila aescularia; assembly: GCA_946251855.1. Taxonomy (NCBI): domain Eukaryota; kingdom Metazoa; phylum Arthropoda; class Insecta; order Lepidoptera; family Geometridae; genus Alsophila; species Alsophila aescularia. Next base: position 41,116,500 of record OX276385.1, read on the forward strand.
TGATGGCTTGACATTTATTTGGATTAACCTTGATTCCATAGATATCGGACCAGTTAAGAATTCGCAAGAGATCAAAATGTTAAAAATAAATAAAAAATGTTTATGTTGTTTAAAATCAAGTGTTTGTTGCCATACCTTTTGTTTAATATTTTCCACGCAATTGAATAATTACTTGAAGTCACTTATATATGTTTTAACAGTACCTCAGCTTCTCCGGTAACGCTAGTTTTCAGATAATGAAGTTTTTGTACATCACTGAGCGTCGTGTTTTCATGCACCAAAGATGTAAGCAAATCCTTGAACGTCTGCCATCCTTCATAAGAACTGCTAAAGGTAGGTAACTGGATTCTAGGGAGGTGTACGATGTTGTTTGGTGTAGTTATTCCGTTCATACTTGAGTTAGAAGAACTTAATTCCGTAGATGAACACTCCGACAAAGCTGTGTGCATATCCTTCAAGTCACCTTGTAATACGGTGTATAAATCTTCATAAATAAAAAACTCTTCATTCATAAAGTATGGTAATGCTACCTTTTGTTCTTTAGATGTTAACTTCACTAAACTTTCATGTGCACTCTTGAATGACGTCCAATATTCATCTATTATGTTCATACGCGCTTCTATGTAACCTTTAATTAACCTTGTTTTTGGACATTTGTTTAGGTTGATTTGTGTTTTTTGAAATAAACTTGCAGTATCTTCCAACATAGAAAGCTGTTGTTGCTGTTCTTGCGTTATAATGGGAGCCATATTGTTTCACGTTCACAATAATTACAAACCTCCGGTAATTATTGATCTCCAATACGTAGTTAACTTGCGCAATTATTATCATAAAATGAATTCACCAAATAGATAATTTGTTCGCGTTCGACGACTCGATTCTCCGTAGAATGCGCTTCTATTGTTCTCGAGCCTCGAGCTACCGGTAGGTAGCAGGTAGAATCCGGCGAGTTTGCGACCATATGGTGATTGTAATAAGTTTCACTTTGAGCTTGTCTTTTTGGAGATGTTAAATAAAAATGCGTGTGTGCCGTTGCAAGTGTATTGAGCGACTGGTCACGCTAGGATGGTAGGCCTGTTTACAAATAGCATATATAGTAGCTGACTGACTTATTCTTAATAATATACATTTTAGGTCTATATTAACTATACCAATGATAATGCTTGAAAAAAAACGATTAACAAATAATCGATTAATTTATAAAACAATAATCGGTCCAAAAATTCGAAGTTTTAGAATTAACCATCGATAATTTTAATAATAGCATTTTTGGCACATCCTTAGAACAGTCAAAATTCTGAACAAATGTTTTTTGTTTGTTTTTTTTACGGTGTTCGGTTTATTCTTTTATTTCTGCCATACGATATTGCTTCTTGCCAAATTTCATGATTCTATGTTAACGGGAAGTACCCTATAGGTTTTGATTCCCTTGCGAGTCTCAAAATATGCAGCAGAAAAGGGGGGCGTGCCCCGTGCACCCACTAAGCTGTATCTTTTGACTGCGTTGATTTAGAAGTTTGTTTTTCACAGCTCCAAGGGATTGTACACTTGAGTATATGATATTAATTTCAATTTCATTCTTTACGCGTTTCAGAGAAAAAGGTTTTTGACCGATAGACAGACGGACGGACGGATGGACAATAAAGTGATCCTATAAGTGTTTATTTTTTTCTTTTGAGGCACGGTACCCCAAAAATCGACTTCAAATGGATTTACAAGAAAATCTACTGCACTTTATGCATTTGTATGGAACCACATAATTTTATTCCTGTCTTCAGCTTGACAGCCTGTTTGCCCGCGCCCATAATTCCGTAGAGTAACCTTGTGTTCGGATTGAGTGTGTGGCAATCCTTTTAATCATTAGTTATTCAAAAAAACTCAAAAAATCCAAAAATGCATTCGTCCACCCACAGGTTAAAACATTATTTGACTCGAAATTAAAATCTATTACCTACCAAAACAATGTTCCCACCTAAATAATGTGATAATACCTTTTATCAGCTTTTTTATCAGATTAGCAACTAAAGAAAAATCATCGTGACTCGTATTTATTAAAGGTATTACTTCACCGAACATCTTATGATTCACATAATATACAGTGTTAGTTACCTAACTACTTATGTAGATAGACCTGTGCATGCAAATCAAAGTATTATGAATATAGTTTTAGTATGTTGATGCTGGCGGTACTTCAAGTAAAAGTCATAAGTCCATGGATAAAGTAAACAACTTTTTCCTAAACAGTTCTTTAGGAAAACGTTAACGTTAATAAAAAAATTGTGGACCCGCGGAACATGAATATTGGACCCGATTAATCTAGGCTGTTTACATGATGACGAAATTGTATTTAACACATCAAGTTCCACTAATTTTTTAAACAATAGGAAAACCTTGGTGACTACAAGAGCAGTTGACTCGCCTGATGGTAAGCGTAACGCCCATACCAAATGCAGTGCCACCCTGATCCCACATTTTTTTGTATATAAAGTATAATTTCCAATTTTTGTATATAAAATATAATTTCCAAAAAATATATTTTGCACCGCTGCAGTTGACTTACCATCAGGTGAGTCAACTGCAGCGGTGTGTTAGTGGATTAAAATGTCACAAACAAGAATTTTTGAACGTTTTAGTGTTTTGAATAAAATAATAAATAATTTTTTTTAGTAAGTAACGCACAATCCCTCGTCTCTAAAGTTTTAAATTTCTAAAACGTTTGAACAATCTTGTTTGTAACTTTGTCCACTAACACCGCTGCCGGGTTTTAGTTTTTGAACTTTACTTTAATTACTTCGGGGTTTTAATTTTATGATAAAGTATTTGCAGGCTCACATCTGCGGCGTGATTTTAGAAAATATTTCTGACTAGCTTTCGCTCGCGATTTTGTCCGAGCGGACTACAGTTTATTGCGTAGAAAAACACCTATGTTCTTAAAGGACATTGAGGTAAACAAATAGAGGTGTAAACTACTGCAAACTTCTGTAACAATCGTAAAATAATTTGTTACCACTTTCCGATTAAGACGACGTAGCTTTGAAACTAGTAAGCATTTTTAGATAAACATATAGTTATCTCTCTCGTACTAACATGAGCGTCGCGTTCATGGCATCAGTTTGATATTGACGGCGATATTAATCTTAGGGTCATAATCGGTGCTGCCTGCTCTATGAAAAAATTCCCCAACGATTGGGTGAATGAGTATATAATGATTGTTTTTAGTCATTATTTTTATTTCCATTCGAGCAAAATCGAAACAGAAACTAGAAATATAATTTATTGCGTGGATATAGGCAAACTGCTAACCCCCGAACCTGAGCCAGACTCAAGGTCCACGGGTCAGATTTTCACAATAATAGCATTATCTTTTTCTATCTTTTTTTATTTGTTTCCGTGGCAACCGTTCGTTACAGCTAGTAATCAACATTTTCCAGTTTTCCCGTAGAAAATTACCATTGCCCGGGATAAAAAGTATCGTATGTTTTATCCCTGAGTAGCTATCTCCATTCCAAATTTCATCAAAATCCGTCGAGCCGTTATTGCGTTAAAACTCCCCAAACAAACAAACAAACATGTCACTTTTATATATTGGTGTGGATTATCGGACAAGCAAGCAAATCCTAGAACGCAATAGTATTGCGCTCGAAGATTTGCTTGCTTGCCCGATAACATAAAAAAAACTTTATATTAAGTTTTTTACAATTTCAAGCCTTTCATTATTTACTAGCTGATACCCGCGGCTTCGCACGCGTTGTCATTTCTCTAGGTTAAAAGTACTCTTTGTAATAATCCACAACATAAAATACCAATATACCAACATTTGATCAAAATTCCTTCAGCCATCAAAAAGTGTTTATGGATTGCTCGGCTATTACTGATCGGATTGCGATACCAAGTACACCAGTTTTTAAGTCAAACCCTAAGCTATCTAACAGAGATAACCGCATCGCTATCGGTCCAGTATTTTTTACGTGATGCGCGAACAAACATACAGACAAACTAAGAAACAAACAAACAAAAAACAAACAAACAGACAGACACGGTTTAAACAAATTTTATATTATTGTTCTGTAGCTTTTTTTAAGTACTCTAGACCATTTTTCTTTTTAAATTATATTCTTTGTACAGTTATTTCGTTCTTATTGCTTTATTATAAGTATATAGATCCATACCAATATATAAAAGTGAAACGTTGTCTGTTTGTTTGTTTATTTGGGGAGCTTTCACGTTATAACGGCTGACGGATTTTGATGAAACTTGGAATGGAGATAGCTTATACCCAGGAATAAAACATGGAATACTTTTTATCCCGGAAAATTGTAAGTTTCCACGGGAAAACTGGAAAAACTGGAATAATGTTTATTACTCGCTATAAAAAACGGTTGACATGGAAACGAAATAACAAGTATGTCAAAAAACATCAAGAGTGGTGCTTTACTTTTGCATAGGTTTTTAATATTCTAGAAGTGCATAGAATGCTTTTTACACGATAAACAGTAGTCCGAGCGGACGAAGTCGGGGGCGGGTAAACTAGCTAGTTTGTATTTCTTACATTTTAGTTTCGTTACAGTGGGCCTAAGAAAATGAAGTACTTATTCCGTTCGCTAATAAGAAAAACCGAAAAACCGTATTGAAACCATTTCCCGAAGTTGAAAGAAACTGAAACTAATACAAAAAGAATTATAGCAATTGGACTTCTAGTTTCCGAGAAATACGTGGACAAACATACATACTTCATAGCTTCATAGGTTACACTGTATATTTCTTTGTGTAAATAAAAAATATGAATTATTATTATTGTTGAATTATTATGAATTATACATATGTAGTTGAGAGATACAGTTCCAATGCTCAAGCCAGCTGCGACGCTGTCCAGCTTCAGAGAGAGGCTATTAAACGGTGGACCGTTTGAATTTAGCCTTAAAAGCCGTGTCCAATTGGGATGATGCTAACCTGGTTAAGTTTAATGCTACTAAAATGCAGGCGTGTTTATTTTCTGCTAAAAAGTGTCCTCTGAACCGATCTCCGTCTTTCCATAGTGTAACAATACCATTAGGCGACCATCTGAAACTTTTGGGTGTCGAACTCACAAAGGAACTTGGTATTCTGTCTAAGTTTAGGCGGTACATCACACCGGGAGAGCTTTTGAATCTTTATCAAGCACAGGTCCGATGTTGTATGGAGTATTGCTGCCACCTCTAGGATGGTTCTGCCAAGAATCAGCTTGAGTCTTTGGATTCAATTGAGAGATGTGCTATCAGGCTCATTGGGAATGACATTCTAGTAAAGAGTAATCTTCAAAGTCTGGCGCATCGACGTGAGGTCGCAAGCATGTCGGTATTCTACAGATTGCACTATGGAGAGTGTGCACAAGAACTGCACAATCTGATTCCCCCATCACTTTTCCATCACCGTATGACTAGAAGATCGGCAAACCGCCACCCTTTTATGGTTGAAATACCTCGCACAAGAACGAAGGGTTACGCTTCTTCATTTATTATAAGAACTGCAAAGGAGTGGAATGCCCTGCCCTCGTCAGTGTTTCCGGTATATTATAACCCAGGTGTGTTTAAGTCAAGAGTGAATAGGTATCTATTAAGTAAGCGAGCTACACCTTCGATGAGATCAGGTGAGATCATGGTCAAACGATTGCCTTGTCCGCAATAAAAAAAAAAACATGCTCACATGAAATTTGGCATATATGTTTAGATACCCACATAGACACTCATATATATATTGATTGAATATTACGCATTTTCAACAATATTACATACATACACCATCAACTTGAGAACCTACTTTTTTTGAAGTCTTTTAAATATAATGAATAACTTAAATTCCTTTAACAGTAATTGCTCCCCACAGTTTCACCTGCGTTCTAAACTTATTTTTATCAGTATTTAACATAGCACTCAGGGATATTTAACATAGCTTTCCATTAAAGAAAGAATTTTCAGAATCTGATCATTAGTATCAGAGATTAGCGGCAAAGACAATTCTTTGTTAGCGGTAACAAAAGCTGTTCTGTATTCCATGAAGCCAAAACTGTTTTATTTTTATTTTTGTACATCTGTCTGTCTGTCTGTCTGTATCTTGGACGCGTATCACGCTGAAACTACTGAATTAATTCATATGAAACTTGGCATGATTTGGGTTCATACTACGAGGTAGGACATAGTATACTTTTCATCCCGATCTAGGGTACTAAGAATAATATACTGAAAAATAATAAAACATTTTTAAAATTCGTGTCTGTCTGTTTGTCTGTTAGTCTGTTCACGCATCACGTAAAAACTCCTGCACCGATTGCGATGCGGTTGTTACTGTTGGATAGTTTAGGGTTTGACTTAAAAACTGGTGTACTTATTATCTCAATACGTTGAGTAGAAACCGAGCAATCGATAAAAAAAATTTGACGCCTGATGGTATTTTGTTATATTGATATTGTCTTGGAAAAGTAATAGAGTACTTTTAACTTAAAGAAGTGGCCACGCATGCGAAGCCGCGGCTACAGCTAGTATTAAATAAAACTGATCAATCAGTGGATCAGACCGGAATAGACCATATTAGTGTATATTATAAAGTAGATAAATAAATAAAAAATGAAAGCGCTGTCGCTCTAAAATGTTTGTCCTTCTGGTGCAGTTTAAGCGCGAGAGGTGATGCAGCTCGGGATTCATTTTAGATACATTGAATGATTTTGAACGACAAACGGTATGTGCATCGAAACAAAGTTAGGCAAGAATCAACTTAAAACCTTACAAAGCAAATTTCAGGTCGATCTATAATATAGATTTTAAGATAAAAGACGTAAAACCAAAAAAAAAAGTTTGAAATAATATTTTGATCGTGTAAATAAAGTGTAATCGTGTTTTCCTTAGGTGCAAATCTAGTTATTAGACTAAAAAGTACTTATGAAACTATTAATGTCATGACTTTATTAGAAGTATTACATATTTTCATTCCAAAAATACGGTTTTTGCTACTCACAGCGCCTTGACATTATCTAATATTTTGATTAACACTGTTACGAACCTATCTGTAAACAATCCGTTATCATAAAAGTCATAAGTCTAATCTGATTATAATGTTTTTAATAATGTTGTAATATCGCTATTTTGAAGAACCGGATTACGAAAAATATATATAGGAACATATCACATAGACACACTCAGACACAGTTCGTTGTTATTCATAGCATAACATAGCGTCAGTGTGATTGGACGTGAGTATAATTTGGACTAATTATTCATGGTGCTGGTATTCTAATTGTTTTCTAGTGTGTTCAGAGCTAATTCTCCAGTAGAATCTACTCGATTTTTTTCATGGTTTAGTCGACATTGGACCTATTCGCAAAATTACCTATAGTCATAAAAGGACCGCAATATGCCTTAATCAAATGCCATATTCGGGAAATACCCTATTCGTATAACGACTAATTCTTAAAATGACATTCTGAAAATGCCCTATTCTGGAAATACCCTATTCGTATAAAGATTCAATCTTAAAAAGAATTAACTTGTATTTTGATACGTTGGCAGCAATTTGGTAATTTTACTCTTTAAACCAAACTAGACTAAATTTCTTCAAATGTAATTTAAACCTTGTCGACTTTGTAACAAGGTATTTTTGCCCCTGTCATCTATTCTAAACTTACGTCAATTTAAACTGCACCGCTTAAAATAACGTAATTAAAACAGGTTTTTAACACGCTATCTAACAGCGTTTGGATAAATTCGGACACGTTTTGAGACAGCGTTTGGACAAATCGGGACTCTCGCCGCGTGGAAACAAAGTTGATTTTACGCTGACAGGTTTTAGTGATAGTTTAGTGAGTGAGGGATAAAATTTAGATGCCAGGGGAAAAAATACCTTGCTACGAAGCTAACAAGGCTTAAATTACATTTGAAGAAATTAAGTTTAGTTTAAGGGATGTCCAAATCGCTACCTTTATTTTCGTCTCATCTATACTTATGATATGATGCACTAACAAAAAGTCTGTTCAAAGAATATTTTAAAAAATGGTCTCGAAGTCACGATGATTTAAACTTTTAAACAGTGAAACGAATAGGAATAACATCTGATTATCTTCAATAATATTTTTTGTTTATTATAGTATTTAGTCTACACTGTCCCACTGCTGGGCAAAGGCCTCCCGCAGATTTTTACATTTTTTGCGTTCCTGTTCTGTTGTGCCCGTTATGTCAGAGGTGTCAAACTATATAATATTATTACTATATGGAACCCGCGGCTTTGCTCGCGTGGTCATTTCTATGGGTTAAAAATATTTATTTTAAATATTTTATTGCTTGCGTGTGTTTAAAATACTCAGACTTTAAGTCTTAGATAACGCAAAAAAAAATCTTTAAGAAAATATGTATATACCCTCAATGTTGCAAGAATGTGCTTGAAATAGTATGTTTTTTTGCAGAAAATGATATACCTTATTTGGGCAACTATCCTGGTCGTGGCCATAACATTGTACTTGCGGGAAGTATATTCAAAGCTAGACAAGTTTGGGATCAAATACTTCAAGCCAATTCCACTGCTGGGAAACACGTTAAACGTGCTCACGAGAAAAAACCATACGGCTGAGATGATGCAGAAGTTGTATGAACTGTGCCCTGAAGAAAGGTATTGTACTCTTTTAATATGTTTAAACATGTTTAATCGGCTTCTAAAGGGAGAAAGTTCTCAAGTTAACTATATTTTTTTTAACTTTTATTTAACTTGCAATGTTTGTATGTATGTTTGTTTAGGTCAAATCTTGCAAGCTGAATTATAACTACTTCCTCTTATCCTACAGAGTTGAATTTTTACATGTTAGTTCAGTTTTGATGACAATGTATTTGTATGGTAAGAATGACCTGAATCGACATTCAGGATTAGCTTCAGATAAAGAAACTCTTCAACTATGTCTTCACCATGACATGGCTCCTAATTAAAAGCTTTTTACACGCTTTATATTAGCTTCACTTGTATGTTTGTAACTGACTCCTTTGGAGCTATTTTGACCCACTTTAAACGGTCAGATTTCATTCAAATTTTGCACACCTGTCAAAAACCGATGACAATGCAATAATTCGATTAAAATATCCGATTATCCTGATTAGATTCACCAGGATTCATCAATTTCTTTCCGGATCCTTTGCATGAGAGTGCTAATCACGGAATTGATAGTAGATTAGATTAAATAACAGTTTAAAAAATTAAAACAAAAAACACTCTTATAAATAAACCAAACTAAAAAGCAGAAAATAAATAATAGTTTAAAAAAACTAAAAAACACGCTTTATATAGAAAATCAACCTAAAAAATAGAAAATAAATTTTAATAATTTTGAATTAGGAATAGTGTAAAAAATTCTAATAAATATAAATGAATAATAGTGTAAATAAGAAAAAAATGATTTATTTAAAAAAAGCGAGGGGTACTTTTTAAGATATTATCGAAATGATAATCCTTCTTCTCATATCTGTCAATGAAATATTTATAACTATTGACCCATGCGCCCCACGATTTTTTTGAAATAAATCTTTTTTTTCTTATTTACACTATTGTTCATTTATATTTATTAGATTTTTTTACACTATTCTTAATTAAAAAAAAAACTATTTTTTAGTTTATTTTTCTATATAAAGCGTGTTTTTTAGTTTTTTTAAATGTTTTTTAAATCAACTTATTAAATATTTGTTTGTATTTGTTACATCATTATCTCTTACACATCTGAATCGATTTGGATAAAAAAATTATTGAAATATAGGACCCCGATTAGTTTTTTTTTTATTTAAATCAGAAGTTTGTGTGGTTTTGTTATACGTCTATTTGGTTTTGTGTGTATTTTGCCTCATATAATATCATATCATATTTTTCCAAAAGAAAATGTTGAATATGAAGTATTTTTATTTTTCGAAGTAAGTATATTTTTATTAATCGTCTTGTACTAGCTGTCTGTTTTGAGAGGAGTTGGCAGACACAGTTGGAACTCAGTACTATTAAGTACCATGCTCAGTGATCTCAGTTTACTACTTATTCTGTGCCTCTGTCTCCCAAAAGCTAATCTTAAAATGAACATGGACAAGACAAAAAGTTTGTCAGTAGTCCATGCCGCACCTATTAAACGTTTGTCAGTAGTCCATGCCGCACCTATTAAACGTTTGTCAGTAGTCCATGCCGCACCTATTAAACGTTTGTCAGTAGTCCATGCCGCACCTATTTTTCTAATTATTAGGGACGATACTCTCGAAGTTGTTGACGAATATGTTAATATCGGATTGTTTTTAAAAGCTTTTATTTAAGCCCACTTGTATGTATCTTTGTATGTCCAACATAGATCGAGCCCCAAGCTACAGGCCTCGTGCTTAGTTTGGGGTTCGCCGACAATCTTGTTTGTTGTTTCACTATTTGTTTTTTCCTATATGTTTTCACTTTTATTAATCTCTTTTGGCAATATTAAATCATTTATCATCTATGTATGTATGTATCTATGTATTTCTTTATGTCCTGGAATCTTGCAATTCAAATATCGAGCACTTCGCGATTAGCTATGCGGCTGTCACTTTCAGGGTAGCCAAAAAACCGATGAAAAAGCAATAAAAAAAACATCTTAAAAACTTGAGAACATAAAAATTGAAAATTCAATTAAAAAAAAAGTATAAAGAAAAAACAAAAAAGTGACAAAACAAAAAAAAACAAATGACATTCATTAAATAAAAAACCTATGAAGTTTTTTTATTTATACTTATTTTTAATAAGGTACGAGTAGGTCCAACATCGGTAAAGAGATCAACCGTTAATTCCAACTTAGCTAGATTGTAACAACTTCTCTTCTAAAACTCCCAAGTCGAGTAAGTTTACAACCGGTGCGAGATTTCAGCGGTAACGTACTCGCGCTTAGTGTTGACTTCAAAAGACATTCAACAAGCTATTGAGAGGGCTATTAAAAAAGGGATAAAATGTGGATATCCAAAAAAGAACTGAAATTGCCGACATAGCACTTAGTAATGGAAAATTAAAGTGGAAATGGGCTGGCCGCCACAAAGATTGTAGAATCGATAGCAGTAGAGGAAGAAGGTTGAGTTGCGCCACAGGCACCAAAACGAAGGACAGCTGCTTCTGGCAAGCAGCCAGAAGTTGAATCTAAGACCTGGTGAGAGTCGCAAGAGCTGCTGGAAATAAACAGCGAGCAACAGACACTGCAGGCCTGCAGTGTCTGTCCAGACGTCTTCCAGCTGTCATTATGGGTTTTATATATTAAAAGGTGGAAAAGAAAAGCCTTACATCAGGTCCGCACAGTCCAGACACGAGGGAGGAGACCTATACCCAGCAGTGGGTAGAAATAAGCAACAATGAGGCTGACTTTTGAGGGATTCTTATATTAGGCTAATTAGTAACAGTCACTTAAAACTTATCAACTTATGAATTATCTGCTATAGGTACCCCGAATCCTGTAGTAAATTAAATGGAATTCAAATTAAAACTTATCAACTTATGAATTATCTGCTATAGGTACCCCGAATCCTGTAGTAAATTAAATGGAATTCAAATTAAAACTTATCAACTTATGAATTATCTGCTATAGGTACCCCGAATCCTGTAGTAAATTAAATGGAATTCAAATTAAAACTTGTCAACTTATGAATTATCTGCTATAGTTACCCCGAATCCTGTAGTATATTAAATGGAATTCAAATTAAAACTTATCAACTTATAAATTATCTGCTATAGGTACCCCGAATCCTGTAGTAAATTAAATGGAATTCAAATTAAAACTTGTCAACTTATGAATTATCTGCTATAGGTACCCCAAATCCTGTAGTAAATTAAATGGAATTCAAATTAAAACTTATCAACTTATGAATTATCTGCTATAGGTACCCCGAATCCTGTAGTAAATTAAATGGAATTCAAATTAAAACTTATCAACTTATGAATTATCTGCTATAGGTACCCCGAATCCTGTAGTAAATTAAATGGAATTCAAATGAAAACTTATCAACTTATGAATTATCTGCTATAGGTACCCCGAATCCTGTAGTAAATTAAATGGAATTCAAATGAAAACTTATCAACTTATGAATTATCTGCTATAGGTACCCCGAATCCTGTAGTAAATTAAATGGAATTCAAATTAAAACTTATCATCTTATTCACTGAATCTTACCATTTTGATTTTAGATTCTCCGGCAAGTACGATTTCATGAAGTGCTCAGTGCAGATCCATGACTTGGAGCTGATAAAGAAGATCACTGTCAAGGACTTCGAGGTCTTCCTAGACCGTCGTGCAATTGTGGATGATCAGATTGAACCCTGCTTTGGAAGAAGTCTGTTTTCTTTGACAGGTAAGAAATTTAGAAAATACTTAGTTGAAAAATTTACATTATCTGCTATGTAATAAGTACGGGCACGATGTGTTAGTTTAACTCCGGATTTAAACCAATGGATAACTGATGGTTATTAAGTGTTAGTTACTAACTGCCGTATCTGTAGAATTCATTGAACGCTAATAGAAACACATCTATTAAAACCCATGAATGTTTAAAATAAGACGGATTCCACACCGCCAAATCGAAAGGGAAGCACCCAAGATATGCCGATCCACTTGTAAGCACAAGCCTCACGCACACCCGTGGCTTCATACGCGTTCTCATTTCTTTAGTTTAAAAGTACTTTATGTGCTATTCCAGGACCTAAAATACCAATATACCAACATTTAATCAAAAACCCTTCAGCCGTCAAAAAAGATTTTTATCGATTGCTCGGCTTCTACACATTAAATTAAGATACCAAGTACACCAGTTCTTAAGTCAAACTCTAAGCTGTCTACCAATGAAAACTGAATCACAATCAGTGCTGTAGTTTTTAAGTGATGCGTGAACACGCAATAAACAGACACACACGATAAAAATAATGTTATACTAGGTGTGATACACTGTAAATAAATCAATTTTATAAATGTGATGTCATTTTAATAACATTACAATATTTACAATTGATAACTGTTCAGTATTAATAACAATTTACATATCTTGAATAATCCAATTTCCTTAATTTTTCGTTTTGTCCAGGTTACAGGGGAACTTTTGATCCTACAAAGATTCGCTTTTCAGTATTAATACAGAACACTAGTTTTAAACTATTGGTATTTATCCTAACAACATTCCATAAAAACCAGGACTGTACAGATTATTACGACCTAAAGCTATTTTTGTGTCTACGGTGACCGGCCTATATCCATTAAGCCTATATGATAAAGTCCGAGGGCCATCTTAAGATGAGCCGTACGTTCAAACGTTCCTGTACATTTCGGGTTCAAGTTATTTGGACATAATACTGAGGGTTATAGACAATATTCTGCTCGGGAGGTAGCTATAACTACAATTTCGAACTTTTTAGGGAAAATGGCCAGCCAATGTTTGAAGTACTGCTCCTCAGGTTTCTTAAAAAATAACAGAGCTGCAGTTGGGCTCAAATTATAGCAATGTTTGTCTTCTTTGTAAGTGTAATAAATAACTTTTCCGTGGGAAGCACCTTTTAGAAACTATAAGAAATAATCTGGAAAAAAGCAACATATTTTTAGAAAACCACGAAATTAGCTTAGGTCTATCGAAGCTGCAAATTTAGTTTTACACTACTGGTATCTATCCTAACAACATCCCAAAAAACTAGGACTGTACAGATTATTACGACCTAACGCGATTTTTGTATCTACGGTGACCGGCCTTTATCCATTAATCCTATATGATAAAGTGCGAGGGCCATCTTAAGATGAGCCGTACGTTCAAACGTTCCTGTACATTTCGGGTTTAAGTTATTTGGACGTAATACTGAGGGTTGTGGTGTCTGCAATTTCTGAACTACCTTGAAATAAATACATGTCAATCTTAAAGTACCTCCTTTCTAACAAAAAATAATGAATGAAATCGGTTTACGCGTTGATGAATTACAACTAAGTACATATTTTGAGTTTCATCCTCTCTCCCAAGGTAACCATGCTAAATATCGCGATGAAAATTATCCAATGAATGGATGAAAATTATCACCTAGTAATAGATACGAATTCAAATCATACCAAGTTTCATTTGAATTCTTTCAGTAGTGTTGGCGAGATGCACGGTCAAGATACAGACAGATAGACAAATATGTAAAATTTCAGTGTTGGATTCAGTATCAAATAGAGAGTACCCTCCAAAAAAATATTATAAAATATTATTTATTACTTCTAACTTAACGTAATTTTGGATTCCTATCCCGCAGAATACCTTTATTTTTCGGGAAATGAAAAATTAAAATGAAAATGCTTTATTTGTCCGAGACATGGTACAATTAGGTGGTAGGTAGGTATAGGATACGTGAAATAGTCAGTGTAGTAGTTCAATACGATTAAAAATATTAAATATTTAAGCAAATTATGGCAAAGGAATTATAATAAATATTTATAAAACTAAAATTATCCATGTCAAACTAAGCACAGAATAACTGATCAATCATAATACATAATAGATTCAATTTAGTATTTATGTCAATATTATGTCAATATAATAAGTCATTTATACATTTTAAAATCAAAAAACTCCTTTATGCCATAAACTCAATTTTCAGTAAGACACCTGTGTAATTTTAGTTTAAAATATTTAATTGGCAGCTCCCTGATTGTTTTCGGAATGTTGTTAAAGACTTTGATGGCCATAACATTATAGTTCCGGTGACGAAAAGCAGTTCTGCAATTGGCCAACCTTAACCTGGTAGTGTCACGACTAGTGAAAATGTTTATTTTTTTCCAATTTTTCAAACAGATTAGGGTGCTCCTTTACAAAAAATCCTATTTGCATAATATCCACAATTTTGTCTTTGACAGGCTTGTAATTCCTATTTACAAGCCTGTCAAAGACAAAATTTTCAACTTTTTAAAGAGTGGTCTGCATGATTTTATTGGACCAATACCACATATAGCCCTTATGCATTTATTTTGTACAAGGAATAATGTTGGTAGAATTTCCCCACAGACCATACCTTAGAATAAATGCAACGTACCCGTGATAGGAAGTGAGCGCAACATTTAGATCAACAGTACCGTAACCGTTTCAAAGCAAAAACGAAGCAGTTGAGTTTGGAACAAACATTATCAATATGAGCCACTGGTACATAATACTTTATAACTTGTGTGTGAACCTTCCAATGAGCAGTTTGTGTGTGAACCTTCCAATGAGCAGTTTTCCAAGTGTCATTTTAGTATTATTTATCTCTCGCTCGATGGCGTTCGCGATAGTTTTGGTAACAGTAGTGTGGTATGACCAAGGATGTTCTATGCACTTGTTGTACGTAAGGGCATAGGCACTTACGTACAACAAGTGCATAGAACTAGAACTGTGATAGAACTTTCTTGGGATGACATTCTGCATTCACTTGTTTATGGGAAGTTGTGCGTCAGTTTTGTAACAAATTCATTACTTATAGTATTCATTAGTAGTATTTTCTACCTTCTTGACATTCTATATTATAAATTACAGCTAATGGTACAAAGAAAATAGACCGTTTAATTTAGTTTTAATTAATCTGCTCTAATGAAGGGGTACATACAATCTGAATATGTCAACACTGTCATAATAAAAAACAAATAACAAATTTCACACAAACAACTTTTGTTCGTTTGGTTTGCTCGTGGTTTGTGTATTTTTATGGTAAAACGCTGTTTACATCTGCTTTCGATTACTACGTTGAGTTGAGATATACCAAAAGTTACGCGAGCGCCATCTCTTGACAATGAAAGAACTAAACTGACAATGCCTAATGGAAACTGCTCATTGCAGTGTAGATCAACACATATGCCAAGAAATTTAAATGCTTCTGTCATTTGTACTGGCTGGTCTCTACAAATTATATTTAGTTACTTGGTTTTGTATTATAATTACGAAAATTTATATATTTGGTCTTTGGGATGTTAGCTAACCAGTCCATTATTGAGTCAGCAGCAAAATTTATTAAATTTTCATGATGTACAGATTTCATACAATTCTTGTCAGTCACTACTACCGACACGTCATCTGCAAAAAGTATACACTTATGATTTATGGCTGTAGACAAATTATTGATGTATAGTAAAAACAATAATGAACCATGAATGCTGCCTTGAGGCACTCCATACTTGCTTGGTTGGTTGGTGGATTTATAAGCCGTCGAGAAAAGATTTTCTTTGAGGAAAGATACTTCTACACTTTGCTTCAGAAAGGTAACTAAAAACCCAGTCAAGCACTGGTCCTCTTATCCCATATTTTTCACATTTTTCAATAAGCATGTTGTGATTAACAAAATCGAAGGCTTTGCTCATATCAAAGAAAAACACCGTAACTGCACGGTGTAGACGCTTGTCAATTTGTTCTACTCTATTAATCAGAGAGTGTAGGCAGCCAGTGTCGTTGACTTTCCTTTTTGAAAACCATTTTATTCCTCTTTGATAATCTCAAATTTTACTAAATAATCGTTAATGCGACGGTGCATGGCTTTCTCAAAAACTTTGAAAAGACAGATATCAAAGTAAAAGGACGATAATAGTTCAAATTTTGTTTATCATATTTTTTATGAAGAGGCCGTATGATAGACTGTTTAAGACTATCAGGGTACAGGCCTTGTAAAAAATACAAGTTTATGGTGTTGTAAGATCGGGGAATAACTTGTGTGCTTATACCATCAAATTCGAATGCCCGTGTTTTATTGGTTGACAAGATAATTTTAATTATTTCAGCTACACTACATGGTGCAGAAACATGCTATGGCTTGCGATTGGTATACTCAACTTATGCACAATTCGTTTAGAATTATTGGTTGTGCTGTTCGTAATATCGATGTAGAATTTGTTAAAAGCTAATGTTATTTTCATCGAATCATTTAAAATGTCATTTTCTATGCTAATAAAATCGATGACTTTGTATGACAGCACTGAGAGATAAATATCAGCACTGGGATAAAGAGTATTCCCAATTTTAACCCATCATATAAACTATGACTTGTTGCATCCAAATCCATCCAGCAGTTTCAGCGTGGTACGTGTTCTTTTAAATAACTTTCAACCCCTATCCTGCGGCAACCCTTTAATTATTCGGGATGAAAAGTATCCCATGTCCTACCTCGTAGTATGAACTCAAATCAAACCAAGTTTCGTTTAAATTCATTCAGTAGTTTCGGGGTGATGCCTAGCCAAGATACAGAGAAACAGACAAAACTTAAAAAAAAAACAGTTTTGGCTTAAGTATCGATTACAGAGTATCCTCCAATAAAAAAACTAAATATCTTCAATGCACAGAATTGGACCTGTTACAGTTTTATTATACGTATATAGATTATGGCGGTCGGCCACCACATATCAGCAAGATCTCGGGTCTTGTTACTCGTGTTAATTCTGTCAAGTTGTCAAGGAAAATCAAAACAATGCAATTAATTTGTGATGACATTCTGTCTCACTCTTTTTTACCGTCTTGTAAAAACCCATACAAATCTGTCAAAATCCATACAAAAATAACAATTTATTGCTAGTCGTCATTGACGTTTACAAGACGTGATTTCTTATCAGGCCAAGCGTGGAAGGATATGAGGTCCACACTGAGTCCAGCCTTCACCAGCTCCAAGATGCGCTCTATGGTGCCTTTCATGGTGGAAGTCAATGAACAGATGATTCAAATGCTGAAAAGGAAAATAAAGAAGTCTGATTCTGAGAGTAAGTATCAAATGCAATTAAGTACTTTTTTAGAAGAAATTGTAAAGAGGTCATAGATCTAATTCAAATTGGGAAAATAAGGTACCAGTTTATCGGGCGTGGACCACATAAATTAAGTGCAATACACACAATTGGCCTTCTTTGGCTTTAGTGACAGTCGGAGTGACGTTTATGAAGCACGTGGTATCAATGACTTCCATTCGCGCAACGATCTCTCTATCTTTGTTGCTCATAAAGCACGACGATGGGAATCTAGCTGTGTGGGTGTTTGCCTGTAGTTGTATCTAGTCCAGTTATTGTTTACGTGATATTAAAGTGTTTCGTATCTTTTCCTTTTTAACTAAAT
This sequence comes from Alsophila aescularia, assembly GCA_946251855.1. Taxonomy (NCBI): domain Eukaryota; kingdom Metazoa; phylum Arthropoda; class Insecta; order Lepidoptera; family Geometridae; genus Alsophila; species Alsophila aescularia. The sequence goes on from OX276385.1 coordinate 41,134,553, forward strand.
CAACGAAGAAGGTACCTAAATTTCCTGGAGGGATAAATGGTTATAGTATTCTGTGTATTATTTATTCGTTGTATATAATACACAGAATATATATTACTATATATTGTATAGTATAAGAGCACTCATGAGTAAGGGATAGATGTACATTTTAAATAATTATTGGCCACTTCACAAAACATACTATGTGATAAGTAATAATGGGCATAATCATAGAATATTAATTATGACTGTTTTTTTCTCTATTCTATTGTCAGGTCTGAAAATCAAAAGACAAAAAACATGTATTTTTAGTGATCAAAAATAATACCAGAGACTAGTCTCATGTTCAAGTGTAGGTAGTTAAATGTAAGGAAAAGTCTCTTTGTCCACGATATTCTGGGAGATGTTAACTTTATATCATCAGATAGTAATTTATTCGTAAAAAAAACAGGTCTATAATGTTTAAGATCTGAAGTATCTTGAGCACCAATGAGTGTTAATTATTATTTCAGATAATTCTGTAGACATTGAATGCAAGGACTTGACGACCAGATATGCTAATGACGTCATCGCTTCCTGCGCTTTTGGAGTCAAAGTGGACTCTCACACTGAAGAAAATAATGAGTTTTACGCCATGGGCAAAAGTATTGCCACCTTTGGCTTTAGGGCCATTCTAGTCGTGCTTGGATATGGAGCCGTTCCTGGCTTGATGAAGGTATTTGTTCGTTTCTAACTCATTACAGACATTAATCCTTGCAGCATGAAGATTATAAACAAGCAGCTAATGTAGATTAAAAACGAATCTGAAATAAGTATTTTTTAGTTGTATTTTCATCGTGTTCTAAGCTACCTTGAAAGTTTAAGCCGGATAGCTAATCGAAAAGTGCTCGAAATTTGAGTTGTAAGTTTCCACCCGAAACGAGAGACAAACAAGAAAAAGACTACACCGCCAAACAAACAAGTGAATGACGGCTGTGTAAAGCCTTATTTACACGTATTAAGTTGTCAAGTAGTTAACAAAATTTTAAATTAATTTTAAGTGACTTAGTATCAATGTACTTAGTGCATGTAATCAATGAATTTAGTAATCAGTTGCAAGTAAACAAGTAGAATAGAATTTTGACTACTTTTCGGTTAAGTAGCCGCGCGCTCCGCACCTCGCGCAACCCCCGGCGCCGTGGCTTGCGACTACAGCACGTTTGGACAGGTATAGTTTAGTGAAGCTCGTAATTTGCGCGTAGGCGCGGGTCAAAGTTTACGGTAATATGTCGAAGTGGACGGAAAATACCATATTAAAAATCGAATAAACATTTCTGTTTTAAATCGTAGTTTATCTTACATATATGTAGGTATATAATCTGTCAACCCTTGGTATATAGCTTTGCATACATCGGATAACATCAGACAAATACTTGGTTTTAAAAGCATCACTAAATTACTTGTCTCGATGCGTGAAAACGCTTTCTTAAAATTAAGTCACTTAAAGTTAAGTTAAAATTTACTTATCTACTTGACAACTTATTATGTGTAAATTAGGCTTAAGCGTTAGTAAATCAGAGTGAATAATTTGTGGTTGATACACAATGTCATCACGAAATACTATATTGTTTTTTATTTCCCTTGAGAACTTGACAGACCAACAAGTTTTTTTTGCGCACATAGAAAAAAAACCGAGTGAGGATTTAGTTGCTAACCAACTTTAAATATACATTTTATGTGGTAATTCGAAATGAAAAATTCTATGAAAAACCTAAAGATGATATTTAAATACCTATTCAATGATACGCCACATAACATAGTTCGTCGAGTTTCATTTATTTCTTTTTCACTATAATTATGGCGTCTGGTTATCGCCTCGGTCCTCGCGTTTGGTCTATAGTGCCACAAAGGAACAAACAGAAATACATACATACATACATACATACATACATACATACATACATACATACATACATACATACATACATACATACATACATACATACATACATACATACATACATACATAGGCTGATAAACAAAATACCCTCCGCTCAGTCGGGTAAAAAGGTCGAGTAGGTCATAATATGGCGTGTGTGTGATGAGTCTTGTCGGCAAATCGTGGGTGCTTCACTTCACGTATTTTTTTTAAGCACTCTTGTCTCTTAGCATTTCTTTACGCTGTGACGTTACTTATCTTATTTATATTTACAGAAAATGGAAGTCAAACTGTTCTCTGATAAAACCAGCCAATTCTTCAAAGACTTAGTGTTAAACAACATGAAGGAACGGGAACTGCACAAGATCCTCAGACCTGATATGATCCACCTTCTAATGGAGGCAAAAAAGGGTTAGTCACTTTTCTATACTCAGATTGAAAGGCTATCATCAAGATTTTCTATTAAATTTCACTTCAGTTCTGTTACCAATAGGATTCCAATGCCAATCTTTTAGGTATGTTGTCGGCTATCGACTGGCATCTATTGATCGGATGACGACAGGTTGGTCTAGAGGCTGGTGACCCGAACTACGAAATCAAAGGTTGTGTGCTCCAATCCCACTAGGTGCAATAATTTGTGTGATGAGCAGAAAAGTGTTTCCGATTCATGGATGTATTATTCATACCTATGTATATTTATCCGTTGTCTAGTGCCCATAGTACCCAGGGTAGTTTGGGGCTAGGTAATTGGTGTAAATTGTATTATTATTATTATATCACGTCTTGATGACAGTAGTATAGATGCACAAGACGTTTTTATTTCCTAAATGAGAATTTCCTGCATTCGCATACTTGCCAATATAAAAGAGCCGGAAAGCTGTAAGCCGCACTTTACTCGTATTAATTTCAGTATTCTGACCTTGACTTCAATTTATATCATGGAACTAGGTAATTTTGTTAGGAAATATCCACAGTTTTTTATTAAGCGTGCTGATTAAGTACGACGGTATGCAACTAGATTTAGACATAAATTAGTACTGCCTTTTCCAAATTAAAAATGTACAGTTCTGGACCAAATGTTATGTCAGTATAAATATATAATAAAATACCCGACGAAATAAAATACGAAGAGAAAGATAACGTTTTTATAAATAAATAAAAAATGTTTATAATTAAAAAATGCTTTTATAATTTAAATGATTTTATGAATGACTAAATTAGTCTAATACATTATCCAACAGGAATGAGTTTTTAAATGGTTCGGTCCGCTCCTACTTTACGAGTACATTGCTACGCCCTATGAAGGTAATATGTCATTCTACCTATTAATTATTAAGATCTTTTGTAAACATATTATGGCATTAAAAGATTGAGTATTGAGTATTGAGTCAATTTCACAGATAAAAAATATATTTAGGTAGGTACTAGCAGTGCCCACGGCTTTTCCCGCGACTTTGCCCGCGTGTTCATTTCTCTGGGTTAGAAGTTCAGTATCCCATGTGTTATGCCAGGACCTAAAATACCATTATACTAATTGAGGTTAAAATTGGTTCAGCCATCATCATCATCAGGCTGTATTTGCCCTCCGCTGGACGTAGGCCTCTCCTAATGCACGCCACTGAGCTGGTCTTCAGCTCTCCTCATCTATTTTCTTCCAGTCGCTTTTCGCAGATCACAGGGCGTCCTACACTGTTTGCCTAAACGTGGTCTCAACTCGAGAACTCATATACCTACCTCATCGGTTATCGGTTCTTCGGGAAATGTGACTAGCCTACTGTCACTTTAGCTTGATTATCCTTGAGCTATGTCGGTTACCTTAGTTCTCCGTCGGATATCTTCATTATTTGTCTTCAAGCACTGTGGTAAGGAGACGAGAAGACTTGACGAAGCTTGCCGAATGCTGCCCAACCCAGCCAAATTCTTCTGTGGGCCTCCTTCTCAAAGTTGTTACCTAATTGCAATATCCCCAACGTATGCATATCAACTTCAAGATGCAATTCAATTCAAGATTCAAGACTGCAATCGTTTCTGGGTCATCAGGATCGTTAAACATGATCTTGGTCTTATCTATGTTCATTCCGAGACCGATGCCTCGAGAAGCATCATCTAGGTTGGTAAGCATACTTTGCTTCTTGCAGCGACTCCGCCATGGATATTAATGCCTATTTCCAATCCAGCATCTTAAGCATATCTTCCAAGTTATTAGTGAACAGTTTCGGGGATATAACATCCCCCTGTCTCACTCCCCTGCGCAGTTGGATATGTTTAGACTTACACTTACTTGGACACTCATAGCACTCATACTCATACAGAAACCTCAGCACTTCGATGTATCGCCAGTCCACTTAACAACGCTGTAAATACTCCAGAACCGCCAAGGTTTCCACAGAGTCTAAGGCCTTCTCATAGTCCACAAAAGTAAGAGACAGGGGCTGGTTATACCCCTCAAACTTCTGTATAACCTGCCTCACTGTCTGTATGTGGTATATGGTGCTAAATCCTCCGCAAAACCCAGTCTGTTCAGGACGCCGGAATTCATCAAATCTTCTTGCGAGACGATTTGAGATGACCCTCGAAAACAACATAAAGACGTGGCTTAAGAGTGAAATAGGTCGGTAGTTCTTCAAAGAGTATTGTCCCCTTTTTTAAGAATAGTACAACCAAACTCCTGGTCCACGCCTCTGGGCCCCAATTCTACTAAAACAATTGTAATTACTCTTAAAAGTGGTAACTCAAAGGATTCTGATTATTATCAATTAATAGCTCAAAATGTTCGCGTTCGCTTCACTCGCGTTTGTTTTTTCAATATTATTAAATATTGTATACTAGTAGTACCCGCGGCTTCACACGCGTGGTCATTTCTCTAGGTAAAAAGTACTCTATGTACTATTCCAAGGCCTAAAATACCAATATACCAACATTTGATCAAAATTCCTTCAGCCGTTATAAAGTTTTTATCGATTGCTCGGCTTCTACTCATCGGATTCAGATATCAAGTACACCAGTTTTTAAGTCAAACCCTAAGCTATGAAAATCCCATCGCAATTACAAAGATTTTAAGTGATGCGCAAACAAAAATGTTATATTCTTGTTCAGTAGCTTATTTTAAGTACCTCAGACCATTTAAAAAAAATACTTCTTTGTACAGACTATTTCGTTCCTATTGCTTTATTATAAGTATAGATCATTTTCCATACTAACAGAAATAGCCCAACATTTTTGCGATCGCTCTGCTGACGTCTTTTAATCATTTCGATGAATAAATAGATTTGGAATTAAAGAAAATAGCGGTTGGCAAATTCCGGTACGAGAGTCAGAAACTCACGCTACGCCACTGTAGAGCTTCATAATTATGTTCTTGACTGTATCTACAATTCATACTTTTGTTTTGCCATTCTCCATATGATATATACTTATAATTAATGGATCTTTACATTATGTTGTACGATTGCTTTTCAATAATTGACCGAGCGAGCGCGAAGCGCGAACGAACCATCTCCATTTCAGCTTGGGCAAAAATGCTTTCGTATGTCGGGATGCCAGTCCGGATCTCTGTTCTCCTCTACAGGTCGCATTTCTCAACCGATCTAGACGAAACTTAGTACACAGGTTAAGCGAGTTTTTAGTATTTTTTTTGTCATCGGGGCTATTTAATATCTCCGCCATATTAAATCCGATTTCGATGGTTATTTTTATTTGAAAGCTAGTAACATTAAGTTAGTCTCATAAAAATTTGGTGAAGATTTGCTGAGGATCTTCGGCATGATGAGCAGAATAGCTCCTCAAAATGCAGTAAACTTTTCACTTTTAGGTTTCTACCAGTGGAATCAGCAATCTATATAAGTTATTTTTAAATGGTTTGCAGGTAAACTGACACATGAAGAGAAAACCCTATCTTCAGGCGATACAGGATTCGCAACGGTGGAAGAATCTGAATTTGGAACTAAAACAGTTCAAAGAGGTAAAAAGTTTCTATTAAAATTAAGCTTTACATTATACAGCTACTGAAAATCTCACCCTAAAGTTTCCCCTGCATGGTGGCTCTGTTTCTAAGCTGTTCACTTGTGGAATGCTCTGCTACTCACGATCCAGACGTGCACAGTCCACAAAATTATTTTAAAGAAAATGTCAAAAAAAATAACTTGAAATCTGATTTTACTTCCCCCTGTTTTTTTTTAGAGTGCATTGGTTTTCTAAATTAATTTTATGAATATATGATATTGATATGTATGTATTTATTATTGAACCATGTGTAGATCATAAATTGTATGTTATGTATGGTATTTATTATATTTTATATTATACTGAAAATGCAGTAGACGACTCTGGGTTTCATACAAAACTAGCTTTCTCACCCGTGACTTCGTCCGCGCGGACTACTGTTTATCGCGAAAAAAGCATCCTATGTTCTTCTAGGATATTAAAAACCAATGCAAAAGTAGGTATAGCACCAATGTTCTTGAAGTTTTTGACAGACTTATTATTTCGTTTCCATGGCAACCGTTCCTTACAGTGATTAATCAAAATTCTCCAGTTTTCCCATGGAACCTTACAATTTCCCGGGACAAAAAGTATCTGATGTTTTATTCTAGGGTATAAGCTATGTCCATTCCAAATTTCATCAAAATCCGTCTAGCCGTTATCACGTGAAACAAACAAACAAACAAATAGACAACCTTTCACTTTTATATATTGGTATAAATATATTATTATATACAGGTTGTAGTTTTCCATCCCCGCCATATTCACAGAGTCGATTGTAATAGGTATACCTTAATCAACTAACAATACTATTTAATTCCTACATTTAACTGGAGGTGGAATTTTTAATTAAATATTTTATTGATAAATCGTAGTAGGCCCAACTTCATTTTGGAGTAGAACCCCACGACACACACATGTATGATAGGTATGTGTGCGCGCTCCTATAGACGCGCTGCGCACTGCAGCCCGCTCCACAGAATGAATAGCGAACCTTTAATTATCAGTTTGTATAAATGAACGTAAGTGAGAATGTATTATCAAAGTTGACATTAGCTTAGGAATTTCCGACGTAGTAAAAAAAATGGAATTATCTTATTTACACTCAGAGAAATTGTTATAATTTCTCTGTGAGTGATCGAACAGCTGATTGCTCGGGCAACGACCGGGGCAATGACCCGCACGCGTTCCGCCTTTGTAAAACGCCGCGCCGCCTTTCTTTGAGGGTGCCGCTAGCCTTGGGGCGCCGCCGTACGCCACGGCTGGCGCGCAGTGTGCGTGAAAGAGGCAATACACGCAACAGGGCTTCATTAGTGTGTGTGTGCGCGCAGGCTCTTGCCACACTGGGTTATTTCAAATTAGGATCGCGTACATATATCGCTTTTCTAAACTATTTTTACTTATTTTTATTTTCATTTATTTTTTGTACTTCTTTTATTAATTATTCGTGTTCTGTAAGTGGAGTATACCTACCTCTGCAAATATGGCGGGGATGCAAAACTACAACCTGTATATATTATTTTTCTGCAAGGAAAGGCAAATCATTAACATACATAAGAAACAAAAAAGGACCCAAGATTGAACCTTGAGCCACACCAATATTCACAGGAATGGAGTGAGATTTAGCTTTTTTAATTAGTACAGTCTGGTTTCTGTTTTTCAGGTATGACTCCAATACGCTACGAATACCATACGAATACGAATACGTGATTCATTACGAATACCATAGTGATGTATTTTCATTAGCAGCGTTTCGTGGCGAGTGCCCTCTCCTTTCTTATGGAGGTACTTAATGACGGCACGCTGCTCGATTTGCTCCATTTGCGGAAATTATGTCCAATTACTTTGTTAATAAATTTATAAAATCACAACTAATTATCGCACACGTTTCGAACTTCAACTAGTATGAACTGAACTAAATAGTGAGGTTAGATTTGATTTTTAGCATTTAATGGATCTGTGTTAGGCCGAGTACTTTTCAATCCACCATAAGCCATCCTCAATGTGGTCAGTCTATTCCATGCTGAAAAGCACTCTGACTGAAGCATAGTAATATTATTTATTCTGTGACTAAAGTTCAAAAATGATATAGAAATTATAGAACATGAACTGTTTTGTCAATTATATTATATTTATTAATTTAATAAATATTTATTAGGTTTTTTATTTACCTGTTTTCTGACAACTTTAGTGAAAAACGTCGTATAATACACGGCCGTACAGGTTATTACGAACGTTTTAAAAGGCATAATAAAATTACTATGCAGCTTAGCAATTGTGAACTTATTTTTTATTATATTTGTCTAGCACCATTTCCAATATGTGACTTAAAGTTGGTGATATGAAAGCATGGTTTAGCTGACTACTCTTGCTGATTGATCTACTTCTTTCTACACAGCTATAAAGCTTTTTTCTTTTTTTATCTGCAGAATGGTCCGACAACGATCTCATCGCCCAAGCGGTCGTCTTTTTCATCGCTGGCTTCGAGACCGTATCCTCCACCATGTCATTTCTCCTTTACGAGCTGGCTCTTCATCCTGAAGTCCAAGACCGACTGGCTGAGGAGATCAGAGAAAATGACGCCAAGAATGGAGGCAAATTTGACTATAGTTCCATACAACATTTGAAATACTTGGATATGATTTTGTCAGGTGAGGTTTGAAAAAAGTTACACCTACTATACTTTACGAAATTTAATACATGTAATGATAATAACTAGTGTCTATATATTATATACTATAAATATAGAGTTATTTAAATCTATTTAAAAATCTCCACCATTAATCATTAATCATCAATCTTCGTCATTATTTTATTCACTACTAGTTACGAACCGCGACGCACGCGTAAAAATTTCGCCCACCTCTCTCTCTCTCTCTCTCTCTCTCTCTGTCTGTCTGTCTCTCTCTCTCTCTCTCTCTCTCTCTCTCTCTCTCTCTCTCTCTCTCTCTATCTCCCCCTTCCCCCCCCCCCTCCTCCCTCTCCCCTCCTCTACCCTCCCAACTTCCCCTTAATCCCATCAACAATCCCCGACCCCACCCCACAAACCACACTCCATGCAGTTATATATTTTTTGTGATTTTCTTACATTTACAATATCCGAGGAACCTTCTCGAGACCGAGATGAACAAAAAAATACGTGCAAATCAATCAATCCGTTCTCGAGATATCAAAAGAGTTAATAATAAAAACATTTAAAAAAAAAAAGCTCTTGTACAGGAACCATGTCCCAGTGAAACTTAGAACGGGCTATCACAATTAAAAGCTTATACAACATTTCATGTCATGAATTGTGTCATTGTGTGTCATGTGTGTCTGTTAACCGTTGAGGAGTTCCTTAGTCAGGACCAAACCCTGAGTGCAGCAACCATGTCATGGTAAAACTTAAAACCAGCTATCATTATTATGATAAACCAAACCAGCTATCATTTTCTGTGGTACACAAAATTTCGTGTCTGTGCTGTTGACCGTTGAAGAGTTCCTTTATATGGAGCTAATCCTGGATGTTGATTGAGATCATGCTAAAAATGCATTATCATCGGAACTGAACCAAAATGACAAAAATCAACTCCGAGGATTAGAGGAAGTGGTTCTAATTCCGCTTGCAAGATTTGAACTAAACAAACAGTAAAGCTTTTAAAAAGCTGTTCTATACAAAATGTATGAGAAAATAAATTTACTTTATATATTGTTCCTGCAAACCAAAGATCATTAAAATCGGTCCAACTTTTTTTAAATATATTTCGAGAAATCGTTCGACAAACGCTGGCCCAATGCCATCTAGTTTCATTTTGGAATAATAAAAGCCAAAGAAGTTGAATATAATATAAAAGGCGTTATTTTTTTTATTTGAATGCTCATAATATTTTTTATTTACTGTGTTAAATATGACATAATTATTTAATCTCTTACTTCGTGGTTAGTACCTTCCTACATATTTTTTATTCTGTGGCGCATTTCAATATAAAAATTACTGTAACTCCTTTTTAGATGAACCGATTTTGATGAAACAAAAATAAAAACCTTCACATGACTCCAATGATTTAAAAAAAAATTATTATCTAAATTCTCTTCCATGTACAGACATCACCTTGATTACAGTTTTATTATATGTATAGATTTTCAATTAATAGCCTCGATATTTCGAATTGTTTTAGAGGTCCTCAGAAAGTGGCCTCCAGTGATAGCTCTGAGTCGAGAATGCCAAAAAGATTACAACATTGGCAGAGCAAATGAACAAGCCGAACGTGATTACATTGTAAGTACTTACTTATTGACTAAACTATGTAATTAAACGAAACTAAACTATACTACTAAACTATACTACTATGTTACTAAACTTGTATGAACGTAAGTTACGATATACGAACACAGCCTCCCCGACAAGACCTTTTCAGTTCCTTGTAGCGCGGTCACAAATACGCGTTAAGGCCGAGATATATGTGAATTGGGCTCAATTTGGGGACATTAAAACCTTTTTTCTCCGTAATCTTTATAGAAAAAAATTCAAATAAAATATATGTTAATTTACATCATACAGAGCATCAACTCTTTAGCTTAAAAAATTGAAAATACAATTTTAAATATCAATAATAAATACGCAAAGTACCCTCTGTTTTTGTAGTTATTACCGTTTTTCTTCTAAACTAACAATCACATATTTTTTTAATTTTCTTTAGTATATTCAATAATAAAACGCTGATTGGAATTGCCTTGGAATTAGTTTTGCAAATATCTTTCCTAATTATTTTTAACAATTTTTTTACGTAATCTATACTCGTTAATCGCATGGGCAACCCCTCTGTCGCCCAATAAATCAGTGCGGGACGAGACGTTGTGCTAAATGGACCTGCGACACTTTTCTCCGCAAAAGGCACCTATTATTAATCTGTGGCTTGTCTTGCGCATAACCAATTTGGAAATCGTATATTATGTCGATTTTTAGTTGTAGGCGGGATTATTTGAGTGATATTTTTTTAGTTTTTTGTAATAAGGCTGTACATAATAGTAGGTATAGTCTTTTATTATCATAGTTATTAATTTACCTATTCGTATTATAGTCATTGTGATGATGATGATATTATAGTAATTATTATTTAATTAAGTATCAAATAATGTTTATAAATTATCTAAATAAATAGTACTGGTTCCTTATATATTATTTTTATTATTATAGTTAATTATACTCACATTATAGTAATTATTATTTAATTAAATTATTTAATTCTATGCGTGAGTTTATGAAATAATATTATTTTTTCAATAACTACTTTTTGGGTTCTGTATGATATGGTAACAATTCTATTGTCCCAGTCAGGGCTTGATATCGGTATGTTGTGCCTTCACACGAACTATTTGAGTCACACAGTGTTCTATCACAGTGATAAAACTAATAATACATCATGATTCACGGAATTTCAGCCTCAGATTTGACAATCACTACCACAAGCATTTTTTGTTTTGAATGATGAGACGAAAATACAAATCATGTGTATGATAATGATTAGGGAGTAGGGACTTTGTATTATTCATATGAAACCTCATTGTTCATTATCAGTGCTAAAATTCTAAAGTTAACCGTAACCGTAGGTACTGTTTGTTTGAATACTTGACTCATCTTTCTTAAGATCTAAAATTTAGTCCATATTTTGCTTTCAAATCAGTTAAGATTCTAAATTGTTTTGAAACCCAAATATTGTAGGTAGGTATTCCAATGTTTGGTGTGTTTCACGGTCGGATAATAATAATAATTCTTTTTTTTTTTAATTAGGTTCCTTGTCACACTGAACTCCATGAAACTTCAGAGATTGTAATTTATTGTATTTTGATGAAACATTATTTACTAAAAAACGCGCACTAATAGAGTAAATCGGAGACACGTATTTTTTATTGGAAACATATTTATTATTTTATACAAAAAAACGATTAGAATAAAAAAAAATGATTATTTATATTTTCCGGTTTTCTCACACTTGTATTGAAAAACTTCGTATAATGCTTGTGCGTAACAGATTATTAAAAACTCATTGACCGAAGGCAAGTCAGCTTGTACTTATCAACGATTATTAATATTTTATTCACCCCGATGCAATAATAATCATCATCATCATCATCAGCTTATATCTGTGCCTATAGCTAGGCCTCTTCTAATGCACGCCACTGAGCTCAGTCTTCAGCTCTCCTCATCCAATTTCTTCCAGCCACTTTTCGCAGCTCGTCAGTCCACCTGACCACAGGGCGTCCTACACTACGAATCCTTAACTTAGTCTCCACTCGAAGACTCGTCTACCCCAAAGGTTATTGGTTCTTTGGGAAATGTGACCAGCCCACTGCCACTTTAGCTTGCTTATCCTTAGAGCTATGTCAGTTACCTTGGTTCTCCGTCGGATATCTTCATTACGAATCTTGTCCAGAGAATCTCCAAGCATAGTTTTCTCCATAGCTTGCTGATCGACCTTGAATTTGTGGACTAGTTTGACCGTGAGTGTCCACGTTTTGGCTCCGTAGGTTATGACTGGCAGGACGCAATGATTAAAGACTTTTGTCTTCAGGCACTGTGGTATGGACGACGAGAAGACTTGACGGAGCTTGCCGCAAGCTGCCCAACCTGGCTGAGTTTTTCTGTTGGATTCCTTCTCAAAGTTGTTTAATTGGGAAATTATTGCAATTACCTTGGTAAACATACCTTGGTAGATACAACATTGACTGCAATCGGTTCCGGGTCAACAAGATAGGATAAACATGATCTTGATCTTGTCTGTGTTTATTCCATCGAGAAGCGTCTACTGGATTGGACAGCATACTTTGCCAGTTTTGCAGCGACTCCGCCATTAGGACGATATCATTGGCAAATTGTAAGTGTGAGATATTCTCCCAATTGATATTAATAAGATGTGTTTAAGATGCTGGGTTCAAAGGAATGGGCAAACCATTCCAATCCAGCATATTAAACATATCTTGCAGGGCATTAGTGAACAGTTTTAGGGATATAACATCCCTCTGTTTCACACCCCTGTCAGTTGGATATGCTTAGACTGCTGGTTTTGCACTTGGACACTCATAGTTTCGGCGTCATACAGAAACTTCAGCATTTCGATGTATCTTTGCAGCGGTGTCAATCCACTTGACACCGCTGCAAAGACTCCAGAACCGCCCAGATTTCAATGGAGTCAAAGGCCTTCTCATAAGCCACAAAAGCAAGACACATGGGCTGGTTATACTCTTCAGACTTCTGTATAACCTGCCTCCCTGAGTGTATGTGGTCTATGGTGCTAAATTCACCGCGAAACCCGGCCTATTCAGGAGACTGGATTAAGTCTTCTAGCGAGACGATTTGATATGTCCCTCGAAAACAACTTATAGACGCGGCTCAAGAGTGAAGCAGGTCATTAGTTCTTTAAAAGAGTTTTATACCCTGTTTTAAAGAATAGTACTACCAAACTCCTGCTCCACACCTCTGGAGTTCTCCCACTGTTAAGAACGGTGCTAAATAACCCCAGAAGCTCCCGAAGTACGGGCTTCCGCCCTGCTTTTAAAAGCTCCTAAGTTATACCATCCTCACCGTGGGGGCCTTTCGATTCTTAAGTTTGAGTGCCATCTCAATCTCGTCTAGGCTGACGTTGGGCAGTTTGTCAGTGTAGTGGTGGGTCAGTATTGCGATGCAATAATATGTAAATGTATTTAGAAAATTTCTAGCCATAAGTTGGAGAGATGTGTTGATATGATTTTTTGTTGTTGGCAATGATATTGCCTATCATGTGTTACAACAAAAATCTCAGTAATTTGTGTAGAAATTTTGAAAAAATATTTATTTTCTCCGTTTTATAATTTTACTTATTATTGCATCGGGATAGAATATTGAGGACTGTTGCTGCATTCACGGATATGAGCCATCAAAATATTCTTCGAGAACGACTTATTTTTTAATGTCTTCTTTCTTCCACGATTTAATATTATCGTACTATAGCGAGAGAGAAAAAAACGATTTGCGCCTTATTAAAAATGACAGGTGATGTTAATTTTGAATTCACTACTTATTTCAACCCGTGTGAAGTACCTACACACTGCTTTATTATAAGTATAGATATAAACCTCCTTGCAAGTAAAGTTGGTTGGACATGTAGAAATTAAAAAAACTGTAAATAAATCGCACTAGCAAGGTAAGATAAAGTTTCAAGACCACAAGGCCTTAACAGTACACATTCCAAGCAACTTTATTGAAAATTTACTTTTTCATATTTACTGGAAATGCAACAAGAAAATTTTGTGGACTTAAAGGCTCGTGTGTTACATGGGGCGAGACACTTGCGCTGTGCGCCTCTCTAGTGGCATCATTCGCCTACTGTGCTCTTTCGCTCACACTTATGAAAAGTAGGTACTACGGGAAGCGGTTTTAGAGCCTATATAAGATACTACTTTATTAAGTAATACCTATATGTTAGTTAAAATACCAACACAGTACCGGTACCGTCCCAAAGTCAGTGGAACCGGTTTACAAAAATAGCGGTATTTCAAGCCCTGATTCCAAGTTGACTAAAATAATTTATATCCAAGTCCATAAGTCTCAGGAATAGTGGAATGTAATAGTAGTAGATACAGTAAAAACTTATTGAGTCAATTACAATGCTAGTAATGTAAGAGAATGCAGGTTTTATATGTGTTTAGGCATAGGTATGTACGAAAGCATGATTCATGTGTGTAAAAGAAATACTACAAAACGCTATATATCGTAAACATAATAATTAGGTAGGTACTATTCGATAGAGTATGCTATCTACAAAAGCTATGGTAGAGAGCGCGCGGCTGGCGTAACTTTTGTCAGGGGGTGCGGGGCCTGCGCGGGGCATTTTCATCGGTAACGCCCCATCGAGCAAGGTCAACGGCGTATATCCCCACCTTAATAGTACAACATTATATATAGATCCTAGGTACGAAATCGAACAGTCGCGGGTTCGAATCCTGCAAGGTGCAATCATTTGTGTGATGAGCAGAAATGTTTGTTTCCGAGTCATGGATGTAATATTCTTATCTATGTATGTTTATCCGTTGTCTAGTGCACAGGGTATCCTAATTTGGGGCTAAATAAAATGTCCCGAATATATTTATTTATATTTAAATATTATTTATGGATTTTTAACGGTAATATTAGTGTAATTTAAATATTTTATGGTGTTAAATAGTATCTGTCTAATAAGAAAAAACAATATTGCAAATCAGAGATTATTTTAAACAAACTTCCGGTTCGTAAAATGTTCCAGGTTCTTTGTTAAACCTTGTTTCTTTAGTCATTCGTTAAACCACGTTAAACGCCCACACGTGTTCTAAATATTTGAATTGAGAATGGCAGTCACAAGGAACCAAATCAGAAAATGAATAGGGCCATAAATCGATTCTTATGATTCTAAAAACGTCTGAACGTCTGACTGTAAACGAATAACAAACCGATAAGTCAGGAGTAAAAATAACTCCACCAAGGGCCATTTTTGAGGTGGTTTATACCCAGTTTATATCCGAGCCTTTTGTGTAGGTCCGCAAAGGAGAATCGGTTACGATTCCAGTGTATCCAATCCACCGGGACGCCAGATACTTCCCGGACCCGGAAAAGTTTGACCCTGAGCGGTTTTCTGATGAGAACAAGGTCAACATCAAGCCTTTCAGCTACATGCCTTTTGGATCTGGCCCCAGGAACTGCATCGGTAAGAAATAATACATTATTATCTAGCCAGTTTATTTCGTTTGATTACCCCTCTCTTTCACGCCTTTTGCTTTTGTCCAATGCCAATCTCAGTTGATATCATCTGAACATCCCGAAAGATCCCGGTTTCGTAGAGAAACGGCCTCCCGCAGGGCAGTGTCCTGACAACCGCCCTTTTAAATGTCTGTCTATACAAACGACCAGCCTGAATTTCTAGAAACCAGTTTTTTTATACGCTGACATTCTAGCTCTGGCTGCCCAAGCGTGGAGGTTTGGTGAAGCTGAAAGTAAGTTGACGTAGGCATTGGAAGTTATAGGAAAATACTACAAACACTACGGCAAAATTCTTCCAAAACTCAAAGTTGCGCCTACCACTTGCGCAACCAAGAAGCCAATCGCCAATTAAAAGTATTTTGGCAAGGGGTTCCTATTGAGTACTCCAGTTAACTAAAGTATCAGCTTGCAACAACTTGCTCCGTAGGTTAACATCTATAGCTTGGGGTGCCTCCCCTGAGGTTTTCCGTGCCATGGGTATGTCACTCTGTTTCTCTGCTGGAGAGTATGCATGCCCTGTGTGTCATCGCTCTGCATATGCGAAGCAGGTTGACATTGCCCTATATGAGACCTGCAGATTAATTACTGACTGTCTAAAATCCCGTTAACAAGTCCTATCCACGAGCAAGTATGGCTCTACCCTGCATGAGAAGAGAGGTTACCTAACGGTGGGAAAAAATCAGACAAAAGGCAGATAGTAGGCTATACCCGCTATATGGACATGCTCCACCAAGAAGTCGTCTTAAAAGTCGTAGGAGTTTCATAAAAACTATTGAACCTTACTGTGGTGATAATGGAGAGGCAAAGCTCAAATGTTGGAAAGAGCGTCATGCACCGGTTGGTGACTTTGTTACTCCTGTAGAAAAACTCCCAGCTGGCTATGAACTTCCATGGCCAGTAAGGAAATCACTAAACCGAAGTGGGCCGCTGCAGGAGTAACATGTGCAAGTGGGGGTTTGAACCAGTTTCAAACACCCGATGTGTTTGTGGAGGACCCACATAAAAAATGCCACGCCTGATGTCTTGTTCTTCGAACCCCAACACCTGCACTCCAGTAGACTTAATAGAAGCCAGACTGCGCGGTAAATGTAGCCACTTTCTGGGCTAAACAAATTTTATTTTAATGTTAAGAGGCTGGAACACCGAATCGAAAAGAAGAATAATCCGACCATAAACGTGAACGTCACGCATTTTTGACGATCCTCTCGCACTTGGATTCGGTCATATCTTAAAAATATTTTTTTCCTCAAGATTGACTCCTTAACTTTCAGGATATCTCGAGATATTTACGACACAGTTTTTTGTTTTGTTTCATGTTGCTTCCTCAAATGCAGACTGTGTTTGTGGCAAACATTTTAATAATTCTATATTCCAAAAAAACGTTTATCCGCAGGTTAAGAATGAAATCAAGTCACTTTGAGTTAATTACACTAAATTATTATTAATTATTATTACTAATTTATTATTGAAATTTTCCTTGGTTGTAACCACGGAAAATGCTTTCATGTGGATTATTTTGGTACTGTAATCTAATTATCAAAGCCTCATGTAATTTGTACTTCTACTCTAGGATCAAGATTCGCCCTCTGCGAGGTGAAAGTGATGGCGTACCAGCTGATCCAGCAGCTGGAAGTGTCTCCATGCGAGAAGACGAGGTACCCTCCCAAGTTGGATCCCAGCACCTTCAACCTTATCCTCCAGGGCGGATACTGGCTTAGATTGAAGATTAGAAGTTAAAGTTAAGAAACCCACGCTGTTTTTATTCCTCATAGTTTGGTTTCAGTTTTTTTACGTCTACTTGCAATTAATTAACATAAGGGTACAATAACAAATTGCTGTTTAATTTTCCTCTCGGAGTAACAATTTAAGACACTAGATGGGGTATTCAGGTACTATAGTATAACATTATTTGAAGTTCAAATTGATTTGAAGTTAATCTGCAGTATTTACAGTTTCTTGTATTTATTTATATTTGCATGAATTTTTATCGCCAATGGTCAATAGATGAAGGTTTGTTCTAGTAAACGTACGTACATTTTGAGAACGTGACATTGTACGAGGAGACGGGACGGAAGATGTCCACTGCTAAAAATAATCACCTGCCATACTACCTACGTCACTGGGAACGTTTGCAATCTATGCGCATCCAGCGGCTCCCGGACTCTCGCCAGATTGTAGTTGTGGAGGCCCCTTCGTAAGATAAATAAATAAAATTATTTTATTACAGTCACACAACACCTAATAAACGTAGGTAAACTTAAAAGTAAAAGAAAACATGAATTACTAAGTGGCTCTGTGAGCTGTAGACCTCGCACGTTCAAACTTTTTTGCAAGCAATCTAGCGGAGCACAGTAGCGCCATCATCTAGTTAAGTTATTGTAACACTAACATTAATAACCAAGGTGCTCCATCAGTGCCTACCTAGTGGGTAAAGGGCTGATACCACTGGTAGAAACCTAAAAGTGAGAAATTTACTGCATTTTGAGAAGCTATTGTGCTCATCACGCCGAAGATCCTCATCAGATCTTTACCAAATTTTTATGAGACCAAATTGAAGTTATTACCTTTCAAATAAAAAAAGAACCATTGAAATCGGATCTAATAAGGCGGAATATTCTGTAGCCCCCGTTTTGCCTCTTTTTCTAACCCCTTTTGTATAGGTAAGTAGTTATAGGTCTAAGATATATAAGATAGATTGTATCAAAATGAAGTACCTATCCATCAACAAAACATAATGCAAGATGTTACTTACTTAGTAATACAACACTTAGTAGTACGACAAAATTGATAGTAATCCTGCGAACAGAAGACCTTTTCAGCACAAACTTTTTTGCAAACAATCTAGTGCACAGTTCCTAGCACCATCTAGTGACCTTATTGTAAAACTAACATTAATAACCAAGGTGCTCCATCAATCCCTACCTAGTGGGCAAAGGCCTGATTCCACTGGTAGAAACCTAAAAGTGAGCAATTTACTGCATTTTGAAGGAGCTATTCACGCCGAAGATCCTCATTAGATATTTTTATGAGATCAGATTTTTGCCCTTTTTTTCGGAGAACCCTCTCCGAAAAATCCCCGGCAGCCAAAAAATTCTAAAAAATCGTTTAACCTTTACACTAAGTTTCGTCTAGATCGATTGTAAAATGCGACCTTTAGAGGAAATCAGCTAGACAGCTGGACAGGCGAACAGCCGGACATCCGCCGGACCTACGAAAGCATTTTTGCTCAAGCTGAAACGGAGACGCTTACCTCGTGCTTCGCGCTCGCTGGGTCTATAATTATTCTATAGTGCATAGTTACTTACTGTCAAAGTAATCTATCAACAACATCAATTCAAAAAACAGCACAACGGAATACAGATAAATCATCTCACATAATATATACCGCAACTTATCTGTAGGTAGGTACGTAGGTAGTTACGTTGTTCATGTTTTTCTGCCGTAGACGCATCACGTAAATACGTGAGAGGCATCCCGGATTAGCATATCTTGGTAAGACGTTAGGTTTAGTGTGACCGTAAAAGTTTTGTTGGCCGTAAAAGAAGAGCTAAAATTGTACTGAGTTGTTTTGGGGTTGAGAATAAAAAATACGTACTGATAACAAGAAGGTTTAAAAAAAGACGGAATCTTCACCGCCAAATCGAAAGTGAAGCACCTAAGATATGCCGATTCGCTCGTACGCACAAGCCTCAAGCTCTCACGCCATATTGTTATCCCGGTCGGCCGCCACATCGCTGCAAGATCTCGACCTTGTTAGTCCTGCTAATTCTGACATTTTCTCACGGACAATCACAAAACACCACAATATATCCACTCACGCACACATTTGCTATGCTTCTTAGCTCGACCGATTGGCGATATAGACTCGGACTTTTGTCAAACCGCATGCAGCGCAGCGCAGCACAGCGCAGCGCAGCTTATGACGTTGTAATGCAGGGAATATTATGGGATATGACACACCAAACGCACACTGCTGTACAGCGCTGCGCAGCTACGCGCGTCACCGCATATCAAGCCACGCAGAGACAAACCGAATGCGTTAACGCAGCAGGCGGTCGTGCACGGACTGGCAACGTCGCGCGCGTTTTGTGCCCTTATGACGTTGTATTATGACTTTCTCTAGTTAATGTCACACCGCCGATGTCCAGAACGATGTAGCGCAGAGCTTTGCAGCACCGCACATCACGACAAACTAGCCGGTGTGACATCTTACTCAACGCACTGCGCTGCAACGCTCTGCTCTGCAACGCACACGCATCCGGTTTGACCCACGCTTAAACCTTGCTGATAATAATTTAATAGATCGGTACAGTAATCGCAGCCAATCTATATGTTTGTGAAGTTAGGCTCTGTGAACGATTGCGCAGGTGCTGCTGTGGGGATAAAACAGCATAAAGTAAGAGCTAGATAGAATATGCGAAAAACGCAAGCGAGTGAGCGAGGCAGATATACAATGCTATCTTCACCTTTTGGGATTGCGCCTGAAAAATAGCAGTTTGCGCAGCGACTAGCAGACAACTTCCGAGAAAAAAAAACATATATGTTCCGAGAATAAAATTCGATAAATTTATCGATCGGTAAACAGTTCTTTTTTTATCAATTTTATCAAAATGCGGTAGCAAGCATCTAGCCTCTCGGTAAATTTTATTGATTCGATAACACGTCGTGAGTTTATCGATTTGTAAACTCGTGGACTATATCATATATCAGGTAGACGACTAATAGTCAAAAAAATATTTTTTGGCACAATTTGGCAGATTTTTGTTATTTTGAGTTGTTACGGAGAAACTTCTGTAATTTGGAATTCTACCTAACTATCATAAAGTAGTATATTCCTTGAACCTAACCTAAAGTATAACTAGCCATATCTCGTTGCACAATTGCTTGAGACACCTCCCTGACAAGTCTGTCAGTGCGCTGTCCTAGTGCTATATTATATTCCTGGCCGATGCATCGTTGGTGCAACTGCCCTCGGTGAAAAAGCGTACAGCTGTTAGAACCTACAACAATGATTATACAGGTAGTTTTTTAGACTGAGTACCTACTAGGTACCATAATAATTAGAGCATTAGACACAATCACAACAAAAGATAATTTCTGGAAATAGGAAAAACGTAACTAAGTATTTTGGTATTATTGTGTAAAGTAGATACTACAACATGCGCAGGCAGTCCATTAGATCGACTCCTTCTCAAACGCCCTCAACATCTTGAATGAGGGCGAGGGCAATTTCCTTATAAATTCTAAAAATAATCTTATAATGCTGTTCTTCCAGATCGAAAGGATCATTGACTTCCCTGAAACTTGCCTCACGATGTTCTGACACCTCCACGTTTTGGCGTATAATCCGAAAAGGAATTTACAAAAAAAAAATTGTCGTGTAACTTTGGAAAGCCGATAAAATTCGATAAATTCGGTAAAATTACCGACATTATATCGACAACAATTGTCAAAAATAAGATGCATGCTTCCTTTTGTCGATATAAATCTATATATTAAATATGATTTATGGAATTTATGTCGTTGTCGATAAAGTACGTTCCGTGCTACCGAACTCGTATTATCGAATATTAACGTCAAACTTGATTAAAAAAATCGGTAAATTTATCGATCGATAAGATCCATGCTCGCACTGCTGGTCATACAGAATCCAGGCCCAGGTGTGTCACTTCAAAATGAAGGACGCGAGACTTGCGGAGCAGTAAACATTTGCGCGGGAAGCCCTGCCGTCAGCTATCTTGCGTAAACAAACCGTATTTATGACCGCTTCATATGGTTGTTTATTAAACAAACTACTCTTCTGTGTAGCTAAAATAATATACAATAGATTTGCAGTGTTATTTTAGTACATCCCTAATTAAAATATTTATTTAAACACGCTGACAGTTGAAGAAAAGTCAAAATCTATGGAGTTGATATTTTCAATATTTTTTTATTCGAGATCTTCAGCGACGACCTACGGTTTTTTATGTGTTTTTAATTCCGCTACAGATGAGCTTTTCTAACAGATAAAAAATAAAATCGACAATGTTTTTTGTTTTTTTTTTTTAAATAAATTTGGGCTTAAAAATTATTTATGGAAAATCTAGAGCACAGAGATTAAATATAAAGATAGTAATGTGTTGCTACATGTTATTACTAGTCATTAGATTAAATAAATGGCCTTACATTCGATAAAATTTGAATAAATCAAAAAAAAGGTGAAGACATCACCTTTTGGGATTGCGCCTGAAAAATAGCAGTTAACGCAGCGACTAGCAGAAACCTTCCGAGACACATACTTCCGCTGCGACTACTGTATCTAATAATTAGACAATGCAAGAGAGAGAGAGACGCTAATTGACAGAACGAAGCGAGGTCTTCTAATGGGACGAATCAGTGCTTGCATTGTTTTATTTTTGTTCATGAAATTAGTAGATCTTCTATCTACTTATCTATTTATTGGACACCACAAGTACAACGAGAAATTATATCTAAAAATGAAGTATAACAATGAGTGTCACAAGGGGCGGTCTTATCGCTCAGAGCGATCTCTTCCAGACAACCGTGCATGGAGAGAAATAACGTTTCAAGTAAATAAATCAGTAAATAAATGAATAACATACCTACCCATAAAATATATAAGGTAGCGCGGGGAAGAGCGGTTGAACAGAATACTGTAAAAGAGGGACAATATATGAGCATTCCGAGGACGACGAATGGGAAGCCACTTGAGCATAGCGCGATATTCAGAAACATGTTCATATTTACGTAGGCCAAATATGAACCTGATACAGAAATTTTGGAGGCGCTCAAGTTTATTTTGCTGGTCCTCAGTTAGGTCAAGATAGCAGGCGTCAGCGTAATCGAGAATAGGAAGCAAGAGAGATTGTGCGAGCGCAATTTTAGTCGTAGTAGGTAAAAAGTTGCGTAGCCGACGTAAGGAACCGGCGGATGCAAACATTATACGGCTAGTGGCAGCTAATTGAGCATTCCTAGATAAAGTTGTATCAAACATAATGCCGAGATTTTTGACGGTGTCACTAAAAGGAATGACTACCCCTTCAAAAACTACTTGCGGAAGTGAGTCCCAATGCCCCAACTTCCTTGGTCCCAATCTATCTTACATATCATTCGTGAACTACCAACGACGATTACTTGGGTTTTGAGAGGATTCACTTTAAGGCCGTAAGCTTTACTCCAATCCGATATTCGTTGTAGATCGCTATTGGTGGTATCCACAGCATCAGCTAGTTGACTTAAGGGAGCTTGACAGTGCAGATGAAGATCGTCTGTGGAAGTGATATTCTAAGTAGAGAAGATAGCAAAAAGCCGGACTTCTGTTAAGTACCCTAGACCAACTTTTTTGATTATATTCATTGTACAGACTTTTGGATACTTACTGCTTTATTATAAGCGAGTTTACTAGAATCAAAAACCACAATGTCCATAAATAAAATGTGTTATATATGGCGTATGAATTTCCAGATTAAAATGAATATTTTTGTGCATTCAAAATACAGCTAAAACAGCAATGTTCGATGGAAATTAATGTTTAAAAATCAATGTATGCCACAAAAACAGCAATGTCCGCTTGTACTTGTATCCAAACAAAAACAGCAATGTCCGCTTGTACTTGTATCCAAACAAAAGCAGCAATGTCCGCTTGTACTTGTATCCAAACAAAAACAGCAATGTCCGCTTGTAATTGTATCCAAACAAAAACAGCAATGTCCGCTTGTACTTGTATCCAAACAAAAATTGACTTTTACAACCAATCACGGTCGCGTAAACCGTATGGCGGATTATGGTGTTTACTACTATGAGTGCGCTCGTTTATTTTGAGGTGATAAAACAGATTTGTAAGCTCTAAATTATAATTCTAAATGAACTATGGAATGTGTGAATAATAAAAAGCACAGAAATGCCGAGTTGACAGTGATAACTGGAACCAAAAAAAAACAAGGCCAAAAACGATCGGTGAGAATACCAGAATTACATCGTTTTGATACTTTAGTTGGTAATATTTGGTTTAAACAAACATTAATTTAGTAATGTAAATTACATAATTCAGTTTAATACTTCTATTTTTCTATACAAACTACTCAAGTACCTACCTATCAAAACTTTTTTAGCCTATTGGTGGCTATTTAGTAGCCAAAGGTTTGTTCCAAAATAAACAATGTCCAACAACACATGCAACAAAAACAGCAAAGTCCACCTGTATATTCCAGAACCCGAAATGTCTAAACTGTTTTTTAATTTTATTCTAGGTATACTTATTTTATTCCATTGTACTTACTTTAAAGTTCTTGAATTTTTTATGTGTAATAATGTATTTTTAGGTGTAATATAGTATTATCTATCTATCTATGATCAAAACTCCGTAACTTTAATATTATGTAATCATTAAAAGGTATAATCTATGACTACTTGATCTTACAAAAACTACAGTTAACGTGCGAATAACTTGTAATCCTAATATTATGATTTGTGGCTGGAACTATAAAATGGACATTGCGGTTTTTGATTATAAGATAGAATAGACTCAAGTATAGATAGATAGAAGATAAGTATGTATGGGGTTTTTTTCGGTATGTCCTACTCCTACACTACGTGCTGATTGGGGATTATTGTGCATTTGGAGCTTTTACCACTGATAATGCCAACTCAGGCCTCAAAACGCTTATATATGTCAATAAAAATATGTCAATACCCAGCGTCGATTTACGAGGCAGATTAATAAGGATTACCGTTGAACAAATACCTAGGTACCTACCATGAACGCTGCTTATTTCTCCTTCGCTGTAGACAGCTGTATATAGATATCGTGCTCAAATCGGTCGTCATTACGCTGTAGGCTTAGCTCGTTGAATTTTAACAGGGTTTAGTTTGATGCCCGTTTGGTGCTGTTTAGTGATTGTGCCAGTGACTCGCCAATGTTTAAGTAAAAGGGCAGATGATTTTGTAAAGATAAAGAAGCTCAAGTTCAATTAAATAATATGACGTCATGATAGTTTGCTTCTACATTAGTTCAATAGAAAGCTCTTATTTATATTTTTCTAACGACTATTAAAACCTTCTAAATTCATATTGTACTACACCTAGCCCTCTAAAGGAAAAGTCTACTATGAGTGTTATTTTTACAGGAGTACCTAGTCCTTTTCATGAGCGAGTTTTCGCAACACTGCAAAATACAGCTCACGTATAGCAAGAAGAAGAGCTGACGAAACACCACAGAGACAACCTTGAATACTGCCAATGAGCCATGGTTCGAACAAGGGCAGAGACAAGAAAAATAATGTATTAAGAAATGGACAACGGCCATCACAAGAGAGACAGATGTGTTGACCAAGTTGACCAACAAAAATGAAATGGCACAACCTGAGCCACCAAATAAAAATGGAGCATATTGGTACTACTGTAAATGGAATAGGGGAACACAGCTGAGGAGATGGAAAGGATGATTAAAACACTCAGCAGGTTCCGCTGGACTCTTGGAGGAGACTTGCCCGAGACAGGAAACGATGAAAATATCTAGAGACATGTTGAATTGAGAGACATTATTTTATTAACAACAACCAGATAAATTTCAGAAAATAGATTTTAGAATAAAATAACTTGTTTGTTTGTTGTATTGATGGCTTCTGGTGTCAGAGATTGCAGGGCACCCGAGGGCTTAATACCAGCCGGGACTGACAGCTTGTCTTGCCCTGCGAAGCACGGGACTATGAAAAACCGCACATAACTTAGAAATGTCATTGATGCGGAGCCTAGGACAAAACCCTGTATAGGTAAGATGCCAAGTCGTAAGAAACGCACTCGACCAACAACTGGCCACATACAAACGCAGCACAACCCGAATGATTACTCTTCTACTCCAGTTGGTATTTACAATTCGAGATTTCATACAAATGCCCGGATCAGACTAAGGTTTCGTAAACAGACGCGTTACTGTCGAGATGTACGTTGATCCGAGCGTTCGAATCGGAGCGTGGGAATTTGGAAATGTTAGAATGGAATTAATTACAATGGATTTAAGTGAATTTGTATGACAGGGGGCTTTGGATCTATATTTATTGGAGGACTGGGATCAATAGTAATTAAGTGAATTTGTTTCACAGGGAATTGAATTTGTATAACATATCCTCCAATAAATATAGTTTTGGATCTATGTTTATTGGAGGACATCAATAGTAATTCAACAGGGATCAAGAGTAGTCATACGACAGGGGGTTTTGGATCTATATTTATTGGATGACTGGGATAAATAGTAATTAAGTGAATTTGTATGACAAGGGGGTTTTGGATCTATATTTATTGGAGGACTGGGATCAATAGTTATTCGACAGGGATCAATAGTAGTCATGCGACAGGGAGTTTTGGATCTTTATTTATTGGATGACTGGGATCAATAGTAATTAAGTGAATTTGTGTGACGGGCTTTTGAATGCACATTTATTGGAGAACTGGGAAGAAATTAAGAAGAAAGGTAAGAGGTAAGGTAGAAGGTATCGTATGACGAGATGGGGACTACAAACTAGATGCTAAGCGAAAGTACATTATATGTTGGACATTGCTTTAGCATATCAGGTAGAGATCGGTTTAAGCGATTGTACCAATTTTCAAGGGATGTTTATGTTTTGTTACATATTGTACCTACCTATCTTTAATGTCAATATTGTTATCAGTCTAACTAAAGTATAGTGAATACTTGTTGTGAAATGAATGTTTTGGTATATTTATTAAATATACCTTACTTAATCTTAATATTTTACCGAAGAACCGATAAACGTTGGGGTAGACGAGTTCTCGAGTGGAGACCACGCTTAAGCAAGGTAGTAAAGAGACGACCTGCGAAAACAGCCGATAGAAACTGGATCCGGACAGCTGAAGACCGAGCTCAGTGGCGTGCATTAGGAGAGGCCTACGTCCAGCAGTGGACGAACAGTCTGATGATGATGATAAATAAGTATATTCACGACAATTCACACTAAAGCCCAAAACTAGGATACCCTTCCCTATGGGTATGGGTAAACATACATAGTCGTAGAGAATAAACTCCATGACTCAGAATAAACATTTCTATTCATTACAAAAATGATTGCACCTTGCGGGATTCAACCCGCAACCGTTTGACTTCGTAGCCAGTCACCAGCCACTCGGCCAACCGGTCGTCTAATACATACTGCACTATGTTTAGAACTATACGAATAATTTAATTAAATAACATAATTCAATATAAATAACCCATAAAAAATACGCAACACTGTGGAGTCACTTTTTTATTACAAAATAATTATAAATAAGTACAGAATTATTGTAATAAATAATAATCAAACAATAATCATACTAAGTACGATATTGTTCGGATGAATTAACAATCAATAGTGCATAATTTACCTCAAAGGTAATAAAATATAGTTAAAATAGTTATCACAATATATTTAAACTTATCACAAAAAATGTTACGATGGGACAATTTGTTTATAATACAAAACGAATCTTTACTTTACCACAGAATAAATAATAGTACAAGTACAGAAGGATAACTGAGTAAAGTCATTTAAATACATAGCAACTCTCGCTACAACGCAATAAAGTGCAATTTAACTCGCACAGCGCTGCGATCTTTCAATTATATTTACCTAGAAGGCGCTCACCCACCGCGTGCAGGCTAGAATGTACCGTATCACAACGCGCGAGAGCTTCCATTGCTTTAACCGTTTCAGAATCGCGCTGTCACTTTTTCGCTCGGCAGGGTTGTATCAAGATATAACTAGGTACTTGCACTAGTAATTATTCTGTGATATGATATGACTTAGATATTGTAACAGAATAAACAATTATGTAATAATGTATTATTTTTATACTTACTTTACTTTTTTTTATAAATGTCGATAGTTCTATTAACTACATATAATGACATTCTTATCAGAATAGACCTAGTATCTCATTTTTTGATTATAACTTACACTTTGATGAATAAAATGTGCCTGTCTGAATTCCATGCTTAATAATGAATGAAAAAGGAATGGCTACCTACGTAATAAAATGTCAGTATGTAGGTATTTTACGAGACTTGTCAGACCGAATGCTATGCAGTACATTCTAGGTTTCTTCTTGGTACTCATAATTTGCAAAAGAATAAAATTTCACATAAACTTTACGTAAGTAGGTACTTTATCGTAAGCACACGGCGCGCGACTCGTCGAGCGCACGCTTGACACTTTACTGAATTAACCGCAATGAAAAACTACCCAAAAACAGTAACTACTGAAATTAATTTCAATTTTCTTGTTAACTGTTACTGAAAAATATATTAGATGTTCTTAAATGTATCTCTGAATCTAAAATCATAAA
The DNA here is from genome assembly GCA_946251855.1 of Alsophila aescularia. Lineage (NCBI taxonomy): Eukaryota > Metazoa > Arthropoda > Insecta > Lepidoptera > Geometridae > Alsophila > Alsophila aescularia. The sequence goes on from OX276385.1 coordinate 41,162,521, forward strand.
AAAACATGAAGATAACAGTGGGAGCTTCGCTTCGCTTCGCTTCGCTCCCACCTTGGCCTTCTGACAGAACATAAAGTGTACTGTGTAACTTGCCTTTAACATATAGATCATGCCGCATAGGCGCACTGAATATAAATAATTTTATAAGTATTTTCTTAGATATTTACTAAAATTGCTGAACATTGACTAAAATCGGCCCACTGGTGCTGATTTTATGGAAAAAATACTCCTCAATAATTATTTTGGTGAGCATTTTTTTCTAATTCTATGTTTACAATGGTGTATATTTATAACAATCTTTTTCCCGTGACTTTGTGCGCGATATTAGAATTCATCACGATTAAAAGCATCCTAGTCCTTCCCCAGGGATCAAATTATCTCCATACCGAATTTCATTAAGATCAGTTCAGCCATTTGGTCGTGTTTGGTAGTAACTATGTACTCGTAGACTAGTATATATACTATGCTTTGGTTAAAATAAATTCGTTAAATTACTTGCTTGCTTGTCGTGTGAGGTAGTGCTGGCCTCTGGTGTCAGAGTTTGTCAGGCGGCCCGAGGGCATCTGACATGGCTTAACGACGTTATTAATCAATAATAGCCGTGACCGACGGCTTAACGTGCCCTTCGGAGGTCACGTAGAAATATTGATTAACTTAGAAAATACATTTGTGCGGAGCCGAGCACCGAATCCAGTATCACTATTAATACGCTCGGTCACCTTCAAAAATCGTTTAGTATTAATTTCGTGGCGATATCGTAGAATTGATAATTTAATGAAATGGACACCTAAAACCATATCGATGAAACATCAACATTTAATGATATTTCAATCCATGTTTGGACATATAATTAAATATCATTAATATAGGGTTTTCATGATACCAAAGGTGTACAAACAGATAAACAGATAGGTTTTCAAGACTAAAAAACAAGAAGACGAAGGCGGGAGATTTCTATACTTCATACCCGCCTTTGCCGCCTTGAGCTTCCGCCTAGCGCCTCTAGCGGTGGTTAATGTAACTATTTTACGATATGATCACTAATGTTTAACCATATCAATGAAGTAGCCGTGCGTTTAGCTGTTCATATCGTCAAATGCTAATCATTTATTCATCTGGCCAAACCATTTCATTATGTCACGATAATATTGTGAAATAACAAAAAACATGAAGTGCCCAACCATTACCTGAAATGATCAATTTTACGATATTACTAAATTTGTTCCATGGAATGTCATTATTATCACATTAACTTATACAAATATATTTATCTTATGCAAGAACTTTAACTTATAATATATTGAGTTTGACTTTTCTACTCGTAGATGTTATCTATAAACGAAAATCTGTAAACGTGTTGGGGTTTGTTGGTAGGGGGGGGGAATAAATTGCAAAATTTGAACGCGTGCGAAGCCGGGCGCGTTAGCGGTTTTCCTGTTTGGTTTATAAACGCGTAGGCTCCATTCCTGTGAATAAAATAATTCTATATTAAACTAGATAATTTAATAAATAAAATAATTCTATATTAAACTAGATAATTTAATAAATAAAATAATTCTATATTAAACTAGATAATTTAATAAATAAAATAATTCTATATTAAATTAGATAATTTAATAAATAAAATAATTCTATATTAGACTAGATAATTTAATAAATAAAATAATTCTATATTAGACTAGATAATATAATAAATAAAATAATTCTATATTAGACTAGATAATTTAATAAATAAAATAATTCTATATTAAACTAGATAATTTAATAAATAAAATAATTCTATATTAAACTAGATAATTTAATAAATAAAATAATTCTATATTAAACTAGATAATTTAATAAATAAAATAATTCTATATTAAATTAGATAATTTAATAAATAAAATAATTCTATATTAGACTAGATAATTTAATAAATAAAATAATTCTATATTAAACTAGATAATTTAATAAATAAAATAATTCTATATTAAACTAGATAATTTAATAAATAAAATAATTCTATATTAAACTAGATAATTTAATAAATAAAATAATTCTATATTAAATTAGATAATTTAATAAATAAAATAATTCTATATTAGACTAGATAATTTAATAAATAAAATAATTCTATATTAAACTAGATAATTTAATAAATAAAATAATTCTATATTAAACTAGATAATTTAATAAATAAAATAATTCTATATTAAACTAGATAATTTAATAAATAAAATAATTCTATATTAAATTAGATAATTTAATAAATAAAATAATTCTATATTAGACTAGATAATTTAATAAATAAAATAATTCTATATTAGACTAGATAATATAATAAATAAAATAATTCTATATTAGACTAGATAATTTAATAAATAAAATAATTCTATATTAAACTAGATAATTTAATAAATAAAATAATTCTATATTAAACTAGATAATTTAATAAATAAAATAATTCTATATTAAACTAGATAATTTAATAAATAAAATAATTCTATATTAAATTAGATAATTTAATAAATAAAATAATTCTATATTAGACTAGATAATTTAATAAATAAAATAATTCTATATTAGACTAGATAATATAATAAATAAAATAATTCTATATTAGACTAGATAATTTAATAAATAAAATAATTCTATATTAAACTAGATAATTTAATAAATAATTTTTGTATAATTTTTTTTATGAGCATTTTGTTTAGCTTTTTTAGGTATGATTTTTATGGTGGTAATAGTCACTCCATGCAACCTACCTAGTATGTGCTGGTCCACACTGGGCCCGCTGACCAGCCTGCCGACCAGCTCGGGGCCGAGAGTGCGGAACAGCTCCTGATGAGACTCCTTAAAGTTCCACAGCAGGCAGGTCTGGCCGGAAGTTTCCAGGTCTTGGATTACTGTCAGTATGTTCTAGAAAAGAAATAATCTTGATTATTAGTTGTAGCTTGTACTATTATTTATTCTGTGGTTGTAGACAGTCTGTTCAACCAGTGTGTCCTGCCAGCTATGACGTATGGCGCCGAAACATGGACTCTTACCAGGGAGACAGTGCTTGACAAATATCTGATCTCAAGTAATGGGGTAAATATCTATCTATCTATCTATCTATGGTAGTATAGGTATAAGAAGATTTTGTTGTCTTTGTGTGGTTGTCAAAATGGCGAAATAATTTCACGCAGCTTGTTTATTTTCCCTGGAATACACAGCATTTTTGGCGAAGGGGATTCAAAAGAACCTCTTTATAATATTATAATTAGGACGACATACGTAGGAGTTTAGGTGAGTTTAATTATAAAGTACTTGAATGGAATATTTTCCAATGTCGTCTAATAGTACATTACTGCCGCGGTCTGTAATGACTGCGTTGCTGGCAGCGATGATGATGGCCGAGTGCGTAGCTAAGCTAAGTTCGAGGCCATCACAGCGCGGTCAGCATTTCAGCCCTTGATGGCCAAGCTGGAATGAAGGCCGAGACCGAAGGTCGAGGCCTTTATAGCGCGGACAGCAAGAGCTGCAATGATGGCCAAGCTTGAAGGCCGAGAACTTAACTAAGCAAAGCTCGAGGCCATCAAAGCGTGGCCAGCAACGCAGTCATTGCGGACCAAGGCTTGTATAGTGCTTTACTCAAACAATGCGAGGTATTTAAATAAAACCAGCTTAGTACAACAGAAACAGAAACAACAACAACAACAACAACAACAACTATCACGATCACATCAGCTTTTAAACAGAAAAAAATACATCTAATCGGTCCATTCGTCTGGGAGCTACAACGCCTCTCTTTTCGCGTTCGGGGTTAACGAACCCACGGAATAAATAATAATCCTACGATAAAAGACGACAATAATGGATTTTCAAAGGAAATTGCTGGCCGCAAAACACGACAATAATGAAATTCCATACAACTTTGCTGGCGCCTATTCAAGCAGCGCGGCAAGGTCGACTTTGCCCAAAGAAGATTGTTGAAATAATGACCACATTACTATTATTGTTTGAGTAAAACAATATTTTAAAGTAAACGAGGTGAAGAAAGAAAAAAAATGCAAGTTCTTTCTAACCCACATCTCGGAAGATACACACCGCTTACTGAGAAATTTAGTGCATCCGGGAGATATTGAATTGTTAGAATACGAAGATCTGATCGCTGCGTTGAATAGTCATTTTACTCCGAAACGCTCGACATTAGTGGATCGAACTACATTTTATGCGGCATCCAAACAATCGAGCGAGAGTCTCGAAGGTTGGCTGGCACGGTTGCGAGGACTGGCAGCGCTATTTAATTTTGGCCCAGCGTTGGTTACAGTAATATGCGACCGTTTTATACTGGGTCTTGGATCATGTCCCGAGCGCGACTGTCTTTTTGAGTTGGATGAGGCTTGCTTGAAGGTTGCTATGGCTTTACAAGTGGCCCAACACGTGAACTGCGCAAAGATAGCGAAAACTGTAGGCAATTTAGGACAACTCACAGCCGAAGAAGCTGTGTTCCGTATAAATAACGACAACAACGAACAAAGATCCCAGTCGAAGCAAGCACAGGCACCTGAACCACAATTTTTGGAACAAACTTGTACAGTTTGTGGTTTAAAGGGTCACTCTTCAAGTAGATGCTGGTTTAAAAATTATATATAAAAAAACAAACGGAGAACTAGTTAAATTAAATAAGGTTTATTAATGTACAAGTTTTCCCGCCCGCGACTTCGTCCACGCGTACTACTGTTTATCGTGAAAAAAACATCCTATGATCTTCTAAGATATTAAAAACTAATGCAAAAGTAGGTATAGCACCACTCTTGATGTTTTTTGACATACTTGTTATTTCGTTTCCATGCCAACCGTTTCTTACAGCGAGTAATCAACATTTTTCCAGTTTTCCAGTTATCACGTGGAATTTTCCGGGATAAAAGTATCCTATGTTTTATTCCAGGGTGTAAGCTATCTCCATTCCAATTCCTCAATCAAAATCCGTCCAGCCGTTATCACGTGAAAGCTCCCCAAACAAATAAATAAACAAACAAACAAACAGACAACGTTTCACTTTTATACATGCGCAATCATTTACAGAGCCTAACTTCACAAACATATAGATTGGCTGCGACTACTGTAGGTTGTATCGTCAATCCGACGAGTAATTGAGTATGGATTATATTATCTTGTCCCTATATATATATATATTTTTTTATTTTTTTTTCTTAATTATTGTTTGAAAAATGCTTCTTTTGTTTCTTTTTTTTATTTATGAGGGAGGAAAAGTTATGTTATTTAATTTAAAGTAAGCATGTACTTACTTAATTCATTAATATTGAAACTTAATTGATTTATGATTTTAATTGATTTGATAAGTTTGAAAAGAAGGAAATGTACTATAGGTATAAATACTCTTTATTCAGGTTAAGTTTTGATAGAAGATTTTGGGTTGTCTTTGTGTGGTTGTCAAAATGGCGAAATAAAAATGAAGATATTATATTCACGCAGCTTGATACATATAATTGATTTGTTTGATGGCAACAAATAATTTTTATTCTTATTCAAAATGCGAGTCACACAAAGATCCATCCATGGAGAGCGCCATGCTAGGCATCTCGCGAGATCGAGTACGTAATACGGAGATTCGTAGAAGGACTAAGGTCCAGGATATCGGCTGATAATCTGAAGTAGATGGGTTTTATTTCCGACTGAAGTGTTTTTTGCACTATAAAAAAATATGTGATGGCTTCTAGCTTGATAGCGCCGCGCGCGTTCATTGGTCAAATGAAATAGCACGCGCTTCCCTGGTTTTCTATTACACTTCCGGTTACACATTGTGTAACACTTTTAACGAAATCACTCCCATAGATTTCAGAAAAGCGAGCGGAAAGATTACACATCTAAAAATATTAAACGAACTTCAAATCGTATAAAACTTAAGACGATAAGGAACTCACCCACGCGGCTTCTACAGGTTTTGCTATACATTTCTGTGAAATTATCGTTTTTGGAGAAAACGTTTCTACCGTACTAAGCCATAACCAAATCACATAATTGTGGTCTTATTTTAATAATCACACAATAAACTATGTTTAGAGTATTTTTTTATTTATTTTTTCATTTAAACAGTACACGAACTTGAGAGAAAATGTCCGTATTTAAACACTCATTAATTCAAATTATTTACAAATTATAATAAACATAAAAAGATATAAGCGTAGTTTATTCTGTTATGTTTATTCTGTTATTAATACAACAAGACCAGAATCGTTGGATTTGGTTATGGTTTGGTATGGTAGAAACGTTTTCTCCCAAAACGCAAATTTTGCGGAAATGTACGGCAAAACATGTAGAAGCAGCGTGAGCATAACACGCACCAAAGCAACGTAACTTGTACTGGAATACCGGTTATAACCGCTTTTTAACACTCAAGTGGAACTGAAAAGTGGTTCTGAAAGAAATATATTATTCAAATTGTTTAAGCTCTGTGCTACGTCCAACCGACAAACGTAAGTAAGTAGGAACAGATCTCATTTTTTTAAATTAAGTCTTTCGTTAAAGCTTTTTTGGACTTGCAAGTCGTTATTTTTTAATATATAGTAGTTTTTTATAAATATAATGCATTTATACAATATTACATACGTACAAATCAACTTGAGAAACTTTTTTTTTAAATTGGTTATTTATAGGAAATAGGAAAATTATATTATTATTGTGCATTTTGTGCGTCAAATACATACATACATATCGTTCGAAAATGCAGTAGACGACTCTGGGTTTCATACAAAACTAGTTTTCCCGCCCGCGAATTCGTACGCGTGGACTACTGGTTATCGCGAAAAAAAGTATCCTATTTTCTTCTAAGATATTAAAACCCAATGCAAAAGTAGGTATAGCACCAATGCTCTTTATGTTTTTGACACACTTGTTATTTCGTTTCCATGACAACCACAGACCATTCTGTGATGGCAACCGTTCCTTACAATGAGTATTCAACATTTTCCAGTTTTCCCGTGGAAACTTACAATTTTGCGGGATAAAAAGTAGTAGTATCCTATGTTTTATTCCAGGGTATAAACTATCTCCATTCTAAATTTCATCAAAATCCGTCCAACCGTTATCGCGTGAAAGCTCCCCAAACAAACAGACAACGTTTCACATTTATATATTGTTATGGATTTGGTCCGCAGCCTTTCGGTCCTTTTCCTACTTCGGTCATTGACCCTATTAAACAAAGGGGAGACGGAGCAACCTAGAACTTCATGTAAACTACACCCGGACTAGACACAACTATTTATATTTGCATTTGCACCGTCGTACACTTCATGCACCAACAACAATGATAGAGTTTTGTTTATTATCGTTGTATTTTTTTTGTATAGATATGTTTGCACACCATTGTTATGGTAGGATGTACTGGACTTTTATAATTGTTATTACCATCTACTTAATTACTACATTCTTGTGAATAAATAATTCTGATTCTGATTCTGAGAGACATACGCAGACAGTTGCGCAAAAGAGATAACAATATTCATTCTCGAACCAAATACGATTAGGGTATCGGGTAAGTCCGTATAAGTCCGTAAACAAAAAGTAATGTAGGAACCGTCAGCAAATAAATTTCAATGAAATAAAATTATGCTAGCTTCTATCGTTTTGATAACCTGACACCAGTTTAAAAATATCCATACTTCCATACTAATATATAAAAGTGAAACGTTGTCTGTTTGTTTGTTTGGGGAGGATTCGCGCGATACCGTCTGGAAGGATTTTGACGAAATTTGGAATGGAGATAGCTTATAGCCTGGAATAAAACATAGGATAAAAGACAAATATCATGACATTTAAAAATAAAAATTCTAACTTTGACATTCTAAATATTAATTATGACGGTAAACAAATTAAATAAATTAAGTGCACAAAATTCTTAGGTATTAACATTAACGCAAACTTGTCATGGAAGCCGCACGTTGCACATATATGTACCAAATTGAATCATTTTTAGTATGCTCTATACATGCTTAGAACTAATGAAGATGCACTTCTTAATGCCTATCACGCAACACATATTATGTGGGATCTACACTAAAATACGGCATTTTATTCTGGGGAAACTCCACCAACAAGGAAAAGACTTTCAAAGCACAAAAAAAATGCATACGAGCAATATGCAAATTGCAACAAATAGTCTCATGCAAATCATATTTCCAAAAATTATCAGTTCTAACCCTCCCTTGTATCCCTGCCTCTAACCCTGCTATATATTTACGAATCTGCTTTGCTTGTTAAGAAAAATATCAATGATTACGAGACACAAGGATAGGATGTTGCCAGTTGTAAAACTACCAAGTATAAGAATAGTACGCTTTTTATGGGAACTAAAATATTTAATAAAATTCCTCAATACATCAGAGACATACAACACACTAACATTTAAAAAAAAAATTGAAGTATTTTTTTGACCATTAAAGCATACTATTCCATAAACGAATTTCTTAATGATAAAATAGATAAGATTAATTAGTTTATGTACAATATCTATCTATTTATTTTTAATGACATTTTTGTAACTCTCTATTTTGACATTAATTATCATTAACATTGGACATTTATATAATTTTGACATTAATAGGAACCAAATATTGAAGTTCAGCACAGAGTGTTTTTTATGATAGTCCAATTGTATATTATAATTTTTTATCTGTGTTTTTTTAATGTTTTAAATGATTGTATAATAATTGTATAATATTTGCCATAGTAGAATGTACTGGACCTTTTGTATATAATTGCCATCTATGTAAACATGAAATTGAAATTTGATACTTTTTATCGCGAAAAATTGTATGTTTCCACAGGAAAACTGGTAAATGTTGATTACTCGCTGTAAGAAACGGTTGACATGGAAACGAAATAACAAGTATGTCAAAAAACATCAAGAACGTTGGTGTGACCTACTTTTGCATTGGTTTTTAATATCCTAGACGAACATAGGATGCTTTTTTTCGCGATAAACTGTAGTCTGCGCGGACGTAGTCGCGGGCGGGAAAGCTAAGTAGCCTATAAATGTTTATAATTTAGATTTTAATCACCTTTTAAGTGCATATTTATTTAGTTTCCTTTTTTTTTTTTGTAGTACGTATCGGCCTACTAAATATCGGCTGTTCTTACGAAAGTTTTATATGTTACTCAATCACGCTCGGACTGCTGGGCAGACTAAGATGAAATTTTTGAAAAAAAGTACTCTTTTGCTGGCCTTAAATGAAACTTTTGGGCGAGGCCTATGTTCAGCAGTGGACTGCTAAAGGCTGAAATGATGATGATGAAATGAAACTAGTCTCAAACGATAGGGAAAAATATATGAAACAAAAAGTGTTCTATAAAAAGATCGTGATATACTTGGGTTTATTTTTCTTCCAACTTCACGTCAATATTAATTTGTCGTGCAATTATAGAATGGTGCAAGTTAGATTAGTTGTCTGTGACATTAATTTCATCAGACCCCCTCATCCCTCCCTGACCAAGACAGAAAAACAATATTGCAATTTTATGTTCAACGCGTGAGAAAAACGAAAAAATAAATAATAATGTTCATTAATGGCCAAGAAATCATTTTTTTTTTTGTAATTCCCGGATGTTTATGTATGCCATTAAGGTAATATGTGCTTTAATATAGATAAGTACATATCACCTACACGAAAATATGGCACGGCGCTTTTTATCTTCCTATATAATCCTTTGTGAGTTGTACCTATACATATCTTCTGATTTGAAGTGTATCGAACATAATCCGACTATAGTGGGCCAATCTGGCTCTTCCCTATGTCTTCTGACAACTTGTAGCCACTTATGTTTCCACAGTTCGTCTATTAATAACAATTAACATATCAGTGGGTGTAGAGTAGACAAAATAAACATGTGAAGAAATATCAGGAACATGTTAGAAAGTATCTATTATGTTGATGCTACTAATGTAAACAAGGGGCAAATACCTAAAGGTAGGTAGATAAAAATAAAAATAAAAAGCAATTTTTAAGTGAATAAAATCTATTCTAATATCTATGACAATTTTTTCTTTCTGACGCTACAAAGCGATCTGACCACGGATACCTAATGTACTGTTATACACCACTTGTCTTGTCGTACTCTTACGTATCGTGTATTTCTGTCCCTTTCTGCAAACGGCGATTTACAAACAATGTCAATAAGTAGCATTTTAAAGTAAATTATTAAATGTAGTTTACGAGTGAAAAGTAATGTCGTGGAACTTATTTTTGGTTCTCAAGCTAAAAAAAAGCGCAGGAAGGCATTTTTGCCGCGTATTTCGAATAATATGCGGTTAGTACACGCACGTGTTACACCAACGCCACTCCGACAACGACTGAGGCCAATTGTGTGAGTAGCACCAATACACAATAATATACGCAGTCCACCCTGACTAGTTGGTCACTAATCCTCCCTTTCTTTAATAGGATCAATGACTCCGGTGGTTTAAATAATGAAGGATGACTGATGATGATGATGTCGAAAGGTACTTGCCTCAGCGACTCCCAGATCCACCTTGCTGACATACTTCCCGTCCAACACGATGACCCGCTCGGTCGCTTTCTGCAGCGCGTTCTGAACGCGCGTCGCGGACGCGAAGCTTAACGCGCCGAGGAACGTCAATGTCACGCAGTCGACGTTACCCACCTGCGGAATATAAGAATATATACTGCGATATATATTGTGTACTAGTTGAGCCCGCAGCTTCGCCCGCGTGCTAACTTTAGGAAACTTTTTTTAAAAAAACCCTCCTTATTGCACTGTCACTGTCACTTTGACACAATATCGTTTTTTTCCTAAATATATAAAATAGATAGTTCCTAAATCGGGTTGAAAGGTAACCCTATGTCCTTTTCTGTACCCCTGACAAGGTGTGTGCAAAATTTCATGATTATCTGTTCAGTAGTTAAGGTATGAAAGCGTAACAAACAAACAAACATACAAACAAACAAACATACAAACAAACGCAATCTCGTTTTTTTTTACGAATACTGCATAAGACCGTGGAGTAATATGCAGTTGTCTATGAAACCTGCGCTTGCCTTCGTCAGTCCGGTCGCAAACATTATCGAGGCAAGAAGTATGTGAAAATATTATGTTCTGCCCTGCGCCGCATTTCGAATTTTTTCGTGATCTATTGCAGCTATTTACATTATATATTGTTGTCGTACCACTATCATCAACCACACTGCTAGCTCTTTGTGTTGTTGCAGTGTGCAGGATGTCTGCAAGTAGACCGCACAGTATGCCGTACTCTAGTCCGATGCAAGGCCTGGCTACCACTGTCACCAACCACACTGCTAGCTCTATTACCTTGAACACATTAGTGTGTAGCGGCGGGTTGGCGCTCCTCGCAAGCGCCCGCAGGATGTCTGCAAGTAGACCGCACAGTATGCCGTACTCTAGTCCGATGCAAGGCCTGGCTACCACTGTCACCAACCACACTGCTAGCTCTATTACCTTGAACACATTAGTGTGTAGCGGCGGGTTGGCGCTCCTCGCAAGCGCCCGCAGGATGTCTGCAAGTAGACCGCACAGTATGCCGTACTCTAGTCCGATGCAAGGCCTGGCTACCACTGTCACCAACCACACTGCTAGCTCTATTACTTTGAACACATTAGTGTGTAGCGGCGGGTTGGCGCTCCTCGCAAGCGCCCGCAGGATGTCTGCAAGTAGACCGCACAGTATGCCGTACTCTAGTCCGATGCAAGGCCTGGCTACCACTGTCACCACCCACACTGCTAGCTCTATTACCTTGAACACATTAGTGTGTAGCGGCGGGTTGGCGCTCCTCGCAAGCGCCCGCAGGATGTCTGCAAGTAGACCGCACAGTATGCCGTACTCTAGTCCGACGCAAGGCCTGGCTACCACTGTCACCAACCACACTGCTAGCTCTATTACCTTGAACACATTAGTGTGTAGCGGCGGGTTGGCGCTCCTCGCAAGCGCCCGCAGGATGTCTGCAAGTAGACCGCACAGTATGCCGTACTCTAGTCCGATGCAAGGCCTGGCTACCACTGTCACCACCCACACTGCTAGCTCTATTACCTTGAACACATTAGTGTGTAGCGGCGGGTTGGCGCTCCTCGTAAGCGCCCGCAGGATGTCTGCAAGTAGACCGCACAGTATGCCGTACTCTAGTCCGATGCAAGACCCGGCTACCACTGTCACCAACCACACAGCTAGCTCTATTTCTGAAATTATATACGAGGGCTGTTTGATAAGTCCTTTTAAAAACTATTTATAAAACCTTTTTTCTGGTAAATGGCATTAACACTGGCAGGCACAATCTTTCAAATGAAGACTGTCTAAAATTCAGAAAGAAAAAAAACAAGTTTTTGCCATTGTTTAACTGTGATCACTCGTAAATTTTCAACAACTATGGAAAAATCTGAATTTCGTGCTGTTATAATACATTTTTTTATGAAGGGTTGCAGTGCTGCCACAATAAAAATTGAACTTGATTCTGTTCATGGCACTAACGCACCAACGTTGCAGACTGTTTATAACTGGATAAATGATTTTAACCGTGGTCGGTCAAGCACATCTGATGCTCTACGCTCTGGTCGCCCAATCGAAGTCACTACTGAGGATGTTGTTGAAGAAGTCCATAATATTGTACTCGACGACCGCCGAGTGAAAGTGCGTGAAATAGCTGAGAACACAGGCATCTCCACTGAGCGAGTACATAAAATCCTGCATGAAGATTTGGGTATGACAAAGCTCGATGGGTGCCACGTTTGTTGACAATCGAACAAAAATGCGAACGAATTTCAAAACTGTGTTTGGATATGATGCGGCGTAATCCTCGGAATTTTTTGAGTCGATTTGTCACTGTGGACGAAACTTGGGTCCATCATTGTACACCCGAATCAAAACAGCAATCAAAACAATGGATGGCGACTGGTGAACGTGCCCCAAAGAAGGCCAAGACTGTTTAGTCGGCTGGGAAGGTGATGGCGACAGTCTTCTGGGATGGCGAAGGAATCATTATGATTGATTACTTGGAAAAGGGAAAGACTATCACTGGCCGTTATTACGCAGAGTTATTGGACCGTTTTAATGCCGAAATGTTGGAAAAACGACCTAAATTGTCTCCCAAGAAAGTCCTCTTTTATCAAGACAATGCTCCAGTGCACACGTCAGCTATTGCAATGGCCAAAATCCACGAGTTGGGCTTCGAGCTGGTTCCGCATGCTCCGTACTCGCCGGACTTAGCTCCGTGCGATTATTACCTATTCCCAAATCTGAAAAGATGGCTTGGAGGGCAATTTTTTTTGACAAATGAGGACTGCATCGCAGGTGTAAACGGCTATTTTGAAGACCTCGACAAAACGTATTTGGAGGGGATAACTCGCTGGAACAAGTGTTTGGCCCTCAAAGGAGACTATGTTGAGAAATAAATGTAAATTGTTTTAAACGAATTATCAAACAGCCCTCGTGCGTACAGGTTGCTTGCCACGCGCGCACGCGCATGTATGCGCTCAGTACTGCGCAATGTTGGCTATTGCGCCACCCGATGATCATGTACTTATGAAGTGTCCTACTGTAATAATGTTTTTCGGTCAAGTGCCAATGTGTTGGCAAAACTAAAATTGAGCATATGAATAACTTAAGGAAGTTATTCATATCCCTCTGGTTTTTATGAATGTTGAACGTATCTATTAAAATTCAGAGTAAACAGAATACCACCATTATACAGGGCTACTGGTAACTCGAGGTATTCCCAGCTGGAAGTGGTAGGGGTGCTTCTATGCAAAAAAAAACAAATTTAAGCCCTCCAATGTATGGCCGAAAGAAAATAGTTTTTAAGATATTTGAAATATAGCATTTTTTTGAAAAATATCGAATGGAGATCCTCTTTTTTGGGTATGTGTGAACAGCGTGTACCATACCAACAATAAATCATGTGTTTTTGTTTGCCTATATTTCTTGTTTTATTTCTTTGCTACACCGTGCGTTCAGTTTAAGTAGAAAAATCCGTGTAATCAATTCTATGTTTTACCATTTCGGACGGCCATTATTGATTGAGAGACTACATTAAAAATATTTCAACGATTCTGATCGATTTTTGACATGGATATTATTTTCGTTCTTAATTCAGCTATTAAAATAATAATTACCCAATAAATAGAACTATTATAAATCTCGATTCATGAAAAATCGATTCTCAGACAACACTGAAATCCGTCGATTGCCGATTTTGACATTTTCGCTTCCAGTAACAAGTCATTCAAGGTACGGTTTAAAATGCGCACATAGTGCTGAGACTGCAACTGCTGTTAGCGATCGGTTTAAATTGTGGTGTGGCAACTCCACAAATGCCATAAAACAGGAAGTGAAGTAAAGTAAATTATGCACATCTACAAATAGTTGACGCCAGAATAAAGACTTCAAGAGGACTCTGTGAGCATTCTGTTATTATTTTTTTTTATAGAAGTGATCACAGAATGACAGATATTAATTAAATTTGATATTGCCACGCTGCAATGGCTAGGTGCCTCTTATAATTAGCGATATTTGCACACCAAATCACATTATGTCTCTGACACGGAAAATAAAAGAGCATCCAACTTTTTGAACGCTGACAGTGCAAGCGGTGAATTTTAAACTGTACCATCAGAGAAAGAAAATACTTGTCAAGTTGTCAATATCAGTGTCACGTCATTCAATATCAGTGTCACGTCATTCAATATCAGTGTCACGTCATTCAATTCTAGTAAAAAACTGCTCCAATCTACGGCTCCAATGATGTTTATCCTGTTTTTGTGTGTTGTACTTGTTTTTCACCCTACTACAGGAAAGCAAGGGAAGGGTAAGTGAGTTTAACAGTCTATATATGTATGTAGTTATGCGGATGTTCCACCATAGCGTCGCCCCTATATTGGTCCAATTTTGACAAGCAAGGTGTCAATCGATTCGTCTTCAGGTACAGTGTCATTATGTTTACCCGAATATGACAAACCAAAGGAAGTTTATGTGTTCAAACAAAAACTTCATCCAATTTTGACAAGCGAGGTGTCAATCGATTCGTCTTCATCACAAGAGAGTAATAGGCTATTTTTTTATCCGACCGTAGTCGAAATGTCGAAATGAGGAAATCCGTAGAAGAACGAAGGTTACCGACATAGCTCTCAGAGTTTGCAAGTTGAAGTGGCAATGGGCAGGCCATATAGTTCGCAGAACCGACAACCGTTGGGGAATAAAGGTTCTCGATTGGCGACCACGAACAAGCAAGCGATGTGTGAACCCACACGATGGACCGACGACGTTGGAGCCATCGCAGGAAGTCGGTGGATGGAGGTGGCACAAGATCCCTCGTCATGGCGCTCTTTGGAGGAGGCCTTTGTTCAGCAGTGGGCTTCTAAAGGCTGACATGATGATGATGATGATGATGATGATGATGATGATGATGAGTCGGGTTTTAGTTTTTGAACTTATTCTTGTAGGGTTTTAAAACGAAGATCCCAAAATATGTTTTCGGTGCAATTACTTTGGAATTATGTGCCTAAGAAGGCCTAAGTGGATAATACATCATGATTATAAACCAATAGGTATGTTATATCTCAAAAACTCGCCTAATGGCTGTAGTGTTATTCCTTTCCTGAAATCAATATATATCTTTATTCCCAAGTTCTAGCGTGAAGAAACTTAATCACAAATGAAATATGCTTTATTCTTATTTTAAAACGCTATATCTCATGTCTGTTCATCACGGGCCCGCAGCCCCTCTGGAAGCTGCTGATCAACTTTGGGCATTTGCGACTAAAAAAAAAATGGCGAATTTAAAATAAAAAAGAGCACATGCATAAGGTATCTCAAAGAGCGTGCCATACTTGGCATTTTGCTCGTGGACCGGATCCCAAATCAGGCCTGTCTCACTCGATGTACTTGCGCGTGCTAATTTCTAGAGTGATAATGTTTGTACTCACTGCTATGTGTCCACAGAACGCGCACGATCGTGAACTCTACTATAGAGCACATCGCCACTACGATGATGCCGGCGAGGGTGGGCCGTGGGATGAAGTAGAACGCCTCCGAGAGCAGCGTCACGGAGAGCAGCACCAGGGATGCTGTGGGGATATAGAAATATTACACACTATTTTGATACAAAATAAATTATTTTAGAATCTGTGCTGTGTGAAAGACTCCTTCACGGCGAAATGGGGAACAAACATTATAGTAGTTGATGAAACTGTTGCATAACGAGGGTTATTAAATCATTCAAGTGTTTTACACCTCGTTATCCGTTTCATACACTACTTTATCTACACTCATGCAATAGAAACTTGATTTTGCTGGTAAAAGCTCGTTCGTCATGCTCGTTGCTGTTTCCGTGATGTCAGGTGGAGTCAAATTTTCCTCACTAACAATGCTGTCAGACATTTTTAATTAGGATAAAACGTTATTAGCTTCTTTTTTTACTAATGACCCCGTGGCGAGCATGCTTACCTTTGAAGAGCGACCCGGCGGGGGTCAACACCCCGCTCGCGTGGTTGAGCGCGGTCCGGGTGAATGACCCCGTGGCGGGCATGCTCTGTGCGAACGACGACAGCAAGTTGCAAGCTCCGATCGCCAGCATTTCTTGTGTGCCGTCCACTGTTTTGCTGCCAGCTGTAAAGAAAACAATCATTTTATTACTAGCAGCACCACAGAATAAGTAATAGTACAAGACAGCACGACGCGGCTTTGCCCACGTGGTCATTTTAGCGGGTTAGAGAAAAACATATGCTATTTCCTTGTCAAGTGTTATCAAAATTGATTCAGCCGTTTAGTCGTGAAAATGTAATAAACTGACAGAGAGACTGAATTACTTTTGCATCTAGATACTTATTATAAAACAGTACCTACTTATGTAACACAAATTCTGTACAAAGATTATTAAAGTATATGGTCCAGGGGACTAAAAATACAGTAGTCGCAGCGAAAGTATGTGTCTCGGAAGTTATCTGCTAGTCGCTGCGCAAACTGCTATTTTTCAGGCCCAATATTGAAGGTGAAGACAGCATTGTATAACTGCCTCGCTCACTCGCTAGCGTTTTTCGCATATTCTATCTCGCTCTTACTTGATGCTGTTTTTTTCCCACAGCAGTACATGCACAATTGTTCACAGAGCCTAGCTTCACAAACATATAGATTGGCTGCGCCTACTATAAGTTACTGAAGAAGAATATTATTTATCATGTCTGTCTGTCTGTTTTTCGAAATAAGGAGATAACTTTATAACAATTTATTTTAAAATTATAACAAAAGAATTGAAACCCCCAACAACAAGCCGATTCATTTTATATGTCAAAGGGTACAGTTTTTGATTTTTATTTGTCTACCTTCCCCCCTCCCCCCTTACGTGACCCCTATATTCAAAATTCATTTATTTACGTTACAGATCCATATTTAGTGTCACAGAAATGCATATGTGTACCAAATTTCAACTTAATCGGTCAAGTAGAGTCGGAGAAAATCGGCAGACACACGAGGGAACCCTTATAGGATTAAAAAGGTTCCTTTTATTATTCGGACGTACAGAACCCTTAAAATCGGCAGACACACGAAGGAACCCTTATAGGATTAAAAAGGTTCCTTTTATTATTCGGACGTACAGGAGCCTAAAAATCGGCAGACACACGAGGGAACCCTTATAGGATTAAAAAGGTTCCTTTTATTATTCGGACGTACAGAACCCTAAAAATCGGCAGACACACGAAGGAACCCTTATAGGATTAAAAAGGTTCCTTTTATTATTCGGACGTACAGAACCCTAAAAATCAGCAGACACACGAGGGAACCCTTATAGGATTATAAAGGTTCCTTTTATTATTCGGACGTACAGAACCCTAAAAATATCCAATAGTTCTCAGTACTTACCAAAAGCCTTAGCAATGGCAATGCTTTCCAATATAGCAACCAGTGGCATGACCAGTCCTTCTGGTCCGTACACCGACAGCATCTGGTCGAACCCGAGGGTCTTGTTGTCCACTGTCGTCGAAAACGGCGGTGGCCCGAAGTGTGGCAGGCCGCCTTCGATTTTACCTGCAAACAAGGTCGCAAATTAATAGTGTTTCAACCAAATAACGGACATGAAATGTATCTACTGCCCCCAACCCTGTTTTATTTGCAAAGGTAGCCTTCGCACATAAAGATATACAGTAGTCGCAGCGGAAGTTGTCTACTAGTCGCTGCGCAAACTGCTATTTTTCAGGCGCAATCCGAATGTTGACGGTGAAGACAGCATTGTATAACTGCCTCTGTCTCGCTTTTACTTTATGCTGTTTTATCCCCACAGCAGTACATGCGCAATTGTTCACAGAGCCTAACTTCACAAACATATAGATTGGCTGTGACTACTGATGTCCCGTAATGAGTGGATAATCCTGGATTATATTAATGTATATTATTTGCTGATGACACTACGGTAGTTATAAAATGTGACGATAAAGTTTCAGCTCAAAAAATTGTGAACGAAGCCTTGGCTAATATCGTTAATTGGACTGAAGATAATAATTTAAGTATTAATTTAAGTAAAACTAAAATAGTTCAGTTTAATTCCTATAATAATAATCCGTTATCTATTGATATTGCATATAAAAATCAAAAAGTAGACGAAGTAGACACATAGATTTTTAGGAATTGAGTTAGACAGACACCTGAACTGGAAACTGCATGTCAATTCAGTATGCCATAAACTTGGTCGTTTTGTTTTTGCGTTAAAAAGGCTAAGACAAACAGTTTCTAGAGAAGCGGCCCTAACTGCTTACCACGGGTACGTGTCGTCGGTGCTCAGCTATGGCCTTTTGCTGTGGGGTAACTCGGTAGAGTCGGATAGGGTTTTCAAAATACAAAAACGCTGTGTGAGGGCTATTTGCAAGGCATGGTATCTTGACAGCTGCAAGCCGCTATTTAAGAAATGTAATATTCTTCCACTCCCATGTATGTACATTAGGGACTTATGTATTTTTGTAAAAACTCACCCTGCGTATTTTATAAAGAGAAATGAAGTTATTCAGAGACAGAAGCGCGCAAAGTTTAGAAATCTGTTATATCAACCCCCTTATCATAAAGATATCTATAAGAGAAACGTTTTTAATATGTGCATAGAAGCATACAACAAGTTACCTGAAGACATCAAAATCTTGAAGGGTAATTTGTTTAGGGCTCGATTGAACGTATGGCTAGCGGATAATTGTTTTTATAGCACTAACGATTATTTTAAGTAGTAGAATCTAATTAATTCCTAGTTTTAACTTTGTAATTTTGACATTTGTTTTATTATTATTATTATTATTTAATGTTAGAATATGATTTTGTTTTAATATGGACATAATTAACAATAATATTTGCACGCCTGCTTGCAGGCTGAATACTGTGACCTTACAATACTCTAAGAACTGACATGTAATTTAATAATGTATTCTAGCAAATAAATAAATGATTGATTGATTGATTGATTGATTAAAAAAAAAAAAAAAAAAAAAACACTTGAAAAAATAAGTACTTACCAGTTTAGAAACGTCTTGAAGTAGACATGTTTTTAAAGTAGTTGGCCACCCAGGGTCTCATACATTTTTTTTTAAACCACAGATGCTGAAACTTAACCTTCTTGAAGAAAAACCCAAAACTGTGAACAAGGGTACGAATGTTCCCAAGTTTACAAATAATTACATAGGTCCACTTATTTTTCCCTGGCCTGCCTTGCCCTTCCTCTACAAGTACCTGTAGGTTTATCCACACATTTTGGGACATCCTGTATATAAATCTGTTCACAAATCCCGAACATTCCTGTAATGGGGCGACCTCAACAACAACATTGAAATCAGCGCCGCCTAGTCTAGTACTGGCCGAGCTACATCAGACCGCCCACATCATCATCAGCCTATATCTGTCCATTGCTGGACTCCTCTCTTAATGCGGCGTGCATGAGCTCGGTCTTCAGCTCTCTTCATCCATTTTCTTCCAGCAGTTTTTCGCAGGTCATCACTCCACCTGGCTACAGGGCGTCCTACACTACGTTTGCATAAACGTGGTCTCCACTCGAGAACTCGTCTACCCCAACGGTTATCGGTTCTTAGGGAAATGTGACCAGCCCACTGCCACTTTAGCTTGCTTATGCATGTAGCTATGTCGGTAAACTTGGTTCTCCGTCGGATATCTTCATTGCGAATCTTGTCCTTCAGAGAAACGCCAAGCATAGCTCTCTCCATAGCTCGCTGAGCGACCTTAAATTTGAGGACTAGTTTAACTGTGAGTTTCAGCTCCGTATATCATGACTGGTAGGATGCATTGATTGAAGACTTTTGTCTTCAGGCACTGTGGTATGGACGACAAGAAACAAAGCCTGTATAGCAAAATAATTACATAATTAAATATGGAACTTCCAACAAGGGACAGTCGGACAGCTGTCCCCGCGACAATAAAACCTGGCTCGGTCAAAAGTACTTGCGTAATGTTATATCCATCACCCAATAATTGTTAACTTCTTGCTCGTTGTCTATTCATCGAATAGAGATGCAAAGTACACCAGCTACCCAACAGAGAAAACTGCATATCAATCGGTCCAGTAGTTTTTACGTTAATTTGTTTGTCGTATGAGGTAGGCCTCTGATGTTAGAGTTTTGTCAGGCCGCCCGAGGCCCTCTGAGATGGCTTAACGACTGCTATTAATCAATAACAGCCGGGACCGACAGCTTAACGTGCCCTCCGAAGCACGGAGCGATGGAAAACCGCACATAACTTAGAAAAGTCATTGGTGCGGAGCCTAGTTTTTGAACCCGGTATCGTTGGATTCTAAATTGCACTATAGAACCGTTAGACCACCGTAGTTTTTAAGTGGTGCGCGAATAAAAATTTACACAGATACTTATTTACATAAATGTTATATCTTTATTTAGTAGCTAAGTACAGTCATCGAGACCATTTTTTAACCCCCTAACAAAGAGACGGGTGTTATAAGTTTAGGGCGTGTATCACTGTGTCTGTCTGTGGCATCCTAGCTCCCAAATTAATGGACCGATTATGATGGTTCTTAGCTATAATAAGGGAAGGGGAGAAGGGGTGGAACCGATTATGAAGGTTTTTTATAATTGAAAGCTAATGTGAACGAGATGGTTCTTAGCTGAATGGGAGAGGGGCGGGACTTGAGAAAATGGGGGGTTTTGAGAAAAGGTGGGTGATAATCGTAGCTTCCAAATGAATGGACCGATTTAGCTGCGGTTTATTGTTTGAAAGCTGAGGTAAACGAGATGGTTCTTAGCTATAATGGGGGGAGGGAGGATCGTAGCTCCCAAATGAATGGACCGATTTAGCTGCGGTTTATTATGTTTGAAAGCTGAGGTAAACAAGATGGTTCTTAGCTATAATGGGGGAAGGGAGGATCGTAGCTCCCAAACGAATGGACCGATTTAGCTACGGTTTATTATGTTTGAAAGCTGAGGTAAACGAGATGGTTCTTAGCTATAATGGGGGAGGGAGGATCGTAGCTCCCAAACGAATGGACCGATTTAGCTGAGGTTTATTGTTTGAAAGCTGAGGTAAACGAGATGGCTCTTAGCTATAATGGGGGGAGGGAGGATCGTAGCTCCCAAACGAATGGACCGATAAAGCTGCGGTTTATTATGTTTGAAAGCTGAGGTAAACGAGATGGCTCTTAGCTATAATGGGGGGAGGGAGGATCGTAGCTCCCAAACGAATGGACCGATTTAGCTGCGGTTTATTATGTTTGAAAGCTGAGGTAAACGAGATGGTTCTTAGCTATAATGGGGGAAGGGAGGATCGTAGCTCCCAAACGAATGGACCGATTTAGCTACGGTTTATTATGTTTAAAAGCTGAGGTAAACGAGATGGTTCTTAGCTATAATGGGGGAGGGAGGATCGTAGCTCCCAAACGAATGGACCGATTTAGCTGAGGTTTATTGTTTGAAAGCTGAGGTAAACGAGATGGCTCTTAGCTATAATGGGGGGAGGGAGGATCGTAGCTCCCAAACGAATGGACCGATTTAGCTGCGGTTTATTGTTTGAAAGCTGAGGTAAACGAGATGGCTCTTAGCTATAATGGGGGGAGGGAGGATCGTAGCTCCCAAACGAATGGACCGATTTAGCTGCGGTTTATTGTTTGAAAGCTGAGGTAAACGAGATGGCTCTTAGCTATAATGGGGGGAGGGAGGATCGTAGCTCCCAAACGACTTAGCTGCGGTTTTTATTTCTGAAAAGTGATCGAGATGCTTTTTACCTATAATTGGGGGTTTAGGTCGCGGGTTATATATATATTTTTTTAATTTGTACTTGTTTTATTATCTTGTTTGTGCAGACTTATTCCTACTTATTTCATTGGTATAAGTGTAGATATGATTATCATAGTCACCGGTCAAAGCGAATGGAGTCAACCCCTTCAGATGCAGGCAGTACGCCACCAGCGCGCCGACGAACACCACGAGCGCGTTTCGCGCGCGCACCACGTACCTCCACGTTTGTGACAAGCAGATTCGCGAGCGCGTATCAGTGTTCGTCGCAGAGATTGTTGCTCGCTGAAACAAAACATCCTTATAGTTTAATAGACAAAGGGAATGCGAAGCGCGAGCGAAGCGCCTCGGTTTCAGCTTGGGCATAAATGCTTTCGTATGTCCGGATCTCTGGCTGTTCAACCAACCAACCGATCTACGAAACTTGGTATACAGGTTAAACGAATTTTTAGTTTTTTTTTTTGACGTCGGGGATTTTTGATTGGGGGGGGGTACTTCACCCAAAAAGGGAGCTACTGAATATCTCCGCCTTATTAGATCCGATTTCGATGGTTCTTTTATTATTTGCAAGGTAGTAACTTTAAGTTGGACTCATAAAAATTTGGTGAAGATCTGATGAGGATCTTCGGCGTGATGAGCAGAATAGCTCCTCAAAATGCGTTAAATTGCTCACTTTTAGGTTTCTACCAGTGGAATCAGCCCTTTACCTTTTAAGTAGGGATTGATGGAGCTCCTTGGTTATTAATGTTAGTTGTACGATAAGGTAACTAGATGGCGCTACTGTGCATCGCTAGATTGTTTGCAAAAAGTTTGTGCTCGCTAGGTCTACAGTTCATAGAGCCATTACTTCTACATGGATCAGAGTAGAGGGATTTATAAAACGATGTACAAATTCTCTTTTGTTATGTTTTTGCTAAACGCAATGAAGAACAGGTTTCTCAAAACCACTTTAACTAACAAGCACAAATTAAATATTTTTACAACCCCAGACTTGCCCCCCAGTCAAGAATGAATAGTCTACTAGGCAAGCGTGCTACACCTTCGACCACATCATCGCTTTCCATCAGGTGAGATCGTGGTCAAATGATTGCCAAGAGCGTAATAAAAAAAACTGTTTTCTCTGCCGGATCACCTCTTTTCTTATTCGATAGAAACTCCAAGCGTAGATCTCTCCATAGCCCGCTGAGCGACTTTAAGTTTATGGACGAGCCGTACCGTAAGTGTCCACGTCTCAGCTCCATAAGTCATTACTGGAAGGATGCACTAAACACTGAACACTTTAGGCACTAAGGATAGGCGACGAGAAGATCTGACGTAGTTTGCTGAATACTGCCCAGCCCAGCTGAATTCTTTTATTGGCTCCTTTCTCAAAATTGTTCCGGCCCAGTTGTAAGATTTGCCATAATATTTATTACAAATTAATTATTTTGACAACATAGTATATTTTCATTGACATTTGGTATGTTGTTGTTATTCTCTGACACTAATACTAAGTACATTGCAATGTCTGAATGCCGTGAAATTACCATCATTGAATAATTGGTAGCGGATGTAGCCTAACGGTTCAATAGAATCAAACGATACCGGGTTGGGTCCTAGGTTCCGCACCAATGACAATTTTCCGTCGCTCCGTGCTTCGGAGGGCACGTTAAGCTGGTATTGATTACTAGCAGTCGTTAAGTCATGTCAGAGGCCCTCGGGTGGCCTGACAACGACAAACAAACAAGCATTGAATAACTATAAAAATAAAAATAAATTTTATTTATATAAATAAACGTTTAAAGAAAGGCGACGCACTCGTGGTCACGTTTTGTCACACTAGTGTGACCACAAGGAAGTCACAAATTACCAGGACAGCAGAAACCGTTAGGAGGTTGGAGATTGGAAGGGTGGGGAAGGGGGATACGGGGGGGAGGTTTAGGTAAAGTGTGGGGATGGTATGGGAAAAATGGACGAGAGAATATGTGGTAAAGAAGTTTGGTAGTGGTAGGCCTCTTACGCAAGAGTCCACCTGTGGATGTTCCACGCTTTTGTCAGATATTCAACCGTCAAGCAGTAGTGTGCAAACATTACTGTGTACCGGTTTGAAGGGCAATGTTTCCAGCGAGATTACTGGGCAATGAGACTAAACAACCAATGTCTCAGGGTGACGAGCGCAGTGCAGTGACGCGCAAGACTTTGCAGCCAAAGTTCTGGGTGGCACTGCAACTGTGATGGGCAGGCGTGACGCTTACCATCAGGCGAGCGAGCTGCTCAACTCGACACACAACTTAATAAAAAGTACTTTTACCTTCAATAACAACAATGCAATAATGGTAGTGACACCGAGCACTGTGTCCCACGGCTGAATCGTTTTAATATTCCGGAAGAAGTTTATAACTGCCTCTATGAACGTGTCTCCTGACGATCCTGCACAAAAACACTTACATTTTAATATACTTATTATGAACTAGCTATGCCTACAACTAAAAGGCTATTCTAGCTATTGAACTAGAAGGAATTTTGAAGGAATAACATCAAAATTCCTTGAGCCATCACAAAATTTTTAGTAATTGCTCAGCTTCTACTCATTCGATTGAGGTACACCAGTTTTTAAGTCATAACCTAATATATCTAACAGTGAAAACCGCATCGCAATCAGTCCAGTAATTTTTACGTGATGCACGAACAGACAGACATAATTAAAAAAATGTTATATTATTGTTCAGTTATTTTAACTACTTTTTTTATTAGTTAGATACTGATTATGAAAATATTTTTCGATTTTGTGTTAGTTTTCACCTAGGCGAAGGTTTATTCACGAGGAAGGTTCGGTATAAGTATAGTCCATCGAAGACAATTTTTCAGAAAAAACTCAGAGGATCTTTACGAGCGTTGCTTATGCCATTAGAGCTACTATAATGTATGTAGATAGGATTATTTTACATAAAGAACTTTTAAGAAAAGTTCCTAATACAGACAACCCAAAATAAATTGATGTCATTTTCGTGTCTTATACGGACGTGATCAGTGTAATTTCATATATTAAATCTGATTAATATGTATTCGAATTATTATAATCAAATAGTCAATCAAATATTACATTAAACAAAAAATAGTCGTTCAGGTGTCAAATTGTTTTTATCGATTGCTCGGTATCTAATCAGCGGATTAAAATACCAAGTACCCCAGTTTTTAAGTCAAACCCTGAGCTATCCAACAGTGAAAACCGCATCGCAATCGGTCCAGAAGTTTTTACGTGATGCGCGAACAAACATAAATGTTCTATTCTTATTCAGTAGCTTATCTAAAGTACCCTAGACCATTTTTTTAAAATTATCTTCATTGCACAGACTTTTTCGTTCTTATTGCTTTATTATAGGTATAGATATGTATTTGGACGTAGAAGTGACAATACCTTTTATCCTAAAGAGAGACTTGAGCTGCGATGCGCTTATCTGCAGCGCTGCAGCAGTCGTGAACGCACTGATCACTGGTTTTGATATGAAGTCCAACAGAAATCCTGGAACACCACAAAATCAACACTAAGACCCACGTGCGTATGATGCGTGTCTGTACGTAGCCCGGTACTAGCCCGTTTAGAAGTGGTTTAATTACCGTATGAAAAGGTTTTTTAGCCAGTTTAGTGACTACTCGATTTGTCATCAGCTTGGTCTTCGACACATTCATCTGCAGTTCGACCTCGAGGCTTGCTCGGTTGAGTTCAGTGAACATGGTGCCTAACACTGATGCCGAGGATGTAAACAGAACTATGTCGTCGGCGATGCGCAGGTTTGTTAACCTTCTTTCTCCGAGAACAATGCCCCTTCATCCCAGCAAGGTGCAAGCTTCCTAGAAACCTCTTCTAATGTGTAAAGAGTTCTGGAGATAGCGGGTCTCCTTGCTTAACTCCTTTGTGATGGGGAAGGGTTGGCCCAGCTTGTGTAGTTTTATGGCTGCGGTACTACTCGTATTGCGGTAGATTAATTAAAAATAATTAATGTATGTAGTCTCTATTCTTTGGTTATGTAAAGATTCAAATATTGATGAATGTTTGAGGCTGTCAAAAGCTTTGGTATAATCGATTTGCTATGTAAAATGGAAGTTTGAATTCATGATATTTCTCGATGATCTGATTGAGAGTGTGGTGGTGGTCGGTTGTAGAGAGGCCGGGTCGGAAACCTGCTTGTTCCGCAGGTTGGTGTAGGTACCTTGATAAAGGCTTCATAAAGGTGTGAAACGAGGCGGTTAGGGGGCGATATTTCTCTAGGTCTGACTTTTCTCCTCTCTTTTACTCTAAACTAGCATAGTTTAAAACAACTTTTTCATCTTGTATAACAATTATAGAGCAATGTATATACGCAACTATTGGTCAAGTCGCGCGGTGTTGTCTTCAACATGTCACATGAACGATAACAAGATAGAAATAGGTAAAGAACCATTGGTCAAAACAATTAAGTGGGATCGAAAGGCTATGAACTTAGAACTTCTAAGGCTACGAAACAAATTTTGTATGAAACCAAGAGTAATCATCATCAGCCCGTGTCAGTCTACTGCTGGACGTAGGCCTCTCCCAATGAACGCCACTGAGTCGGATCTTCGGCTCCTCTCCTCGAACCGCTGCCAGCCTCTTTGCGTATCTCGTTGCTCCACATAGCCGGAGGGCGCCCTACGTTTACCGAGTGGCGGTCTTCACTCAAGAACACGTCTACCCCAACGGAATTATATTTGTTTGATTACACAAAACAGATAGGTGGACAAATAAAATAAATACATAATAGTATAATACACAAAAGGCCCTACTGACGGCCACATGCCTAGACTAACCTAGAATCGACTGTTGCATATCCGAATTATATACGTGTATTGTCTTAGTAGACGCACAAATGTAATATTTAAATAATTATATTACTCGTCTCGTTCATTACTATATTAAAAGCTATACGTCATTCATATACATTACTAGTGACTCGCCCCGGCTTTGCACGGGTAGCGCTCACACAGCGGTATTTTTCTTACTTCAAGCATTTTTATACCAATCGTAACATCTAAAAAAATACGACAGTAAGCGTAATTCAAAATCTTTGGTAGCAACTACAGTGGTGCTTTTATACCAGAGGCAACTGCATTATTACTCACGTACGTACTTGACAGACTTGTTATTAGTTCGCTTCCACGGCTAAATATAAATTTTGATATGTTTTTATACCTTGTTACATTATTGCAATATAAGAAGGGACCTCTAATGTTACATTATTGCAATATAAGAAGGGACCTCTAATGTTACATTATTGCAATATAAGAAGGGACCTCTAATGTTACATTATTGCAATATAAGAAGGGACCTCTAATGTTACATTATTGCAATATAAGAAGGGACCTCTAATGTTACATTACTGCAATATAAGAAGGGACCTCTAATGTTACATTATTGCAATATATGAAGGGACCTCTAATGTTACATTATTGCAATATAAGAAGGGACCTCTAATGTTACATTATTGCAATATAAGAAGGGACCTCTAATGTTACGTTATTGCAATATAAGAAGGAACCTCTAATGTTATGAAAAATAAAATACTGCTCATGTTACTCGCTGATAGTGTAGCTTTAGATAAATAATTTTTAAAATCGGTTCATTATTTTTTGAGTTTGTCAATTACAAACAAACATACAAACACAATAAATCAAATCTTTCCTCTTTATAACATTACTAGCGACCCGCCCCGGCTTCGCACGGGTAGATATAAAGAAAGATAAAATTAGTAGGTACTTCTTCTTTTTTATTTCTGACTAGGTAATCGTTTGACCACGATCTCACCTAATGGAAAGCGATGATGTGGTCGAAGGTGTAGCACGCTTGCCTAGTAGATACCTATTCACTCTTGACTTGAACACACCGGGGTTATAATTTACCGGAAACACTGACGAGGGCAGGGCATTCTACTCCTTTGCAGTTCTTATAATAAATGAAGAAGCGTAACGCTTCGTTCTTGTGCGAGGTATTTCAACCATTAAAGGGTGGCGCTTTGCTGATCGTCTAGTCGTACGGTGATGGAAAGGTGATGGGGGAATCAGGTTGTGCAGTTCTTGTGCACACTCTCCATAGTGCAATCTGTAGAATACCGCCAGGCTTGCTACCTCACGTCGATGCGCCAGACTTTGAAGCTTACTCTTTACCAGAGTGTCATCCCCAATGAGCCTGATAGCACGTCTCTCAATTGAATCCAAAGACTCGAGCTGATACTTGGCAGAACCGTCCCAGAGGTGGCAGCAGTACTCCATACAAGATCGGACCTGTGCTTGATAAAGATTCAAAAGCTGTCCCGGTGTGAAGTACCGCCTAACCTTAGACAAAATACCAAGTTTTTTAGCAGCTACCTTGGCTTTGGATTCAATATAAGACCCAAAATTCAGGTCTGATGTGAGTTCGACACCCAAAAGCTCCAAATGGTCGCCTATTGGTATTGTTACACTTTGGAAAGACGGAGATCGGTGTAGAGGACTCTTTTTAGCAGAAAACAAACACGCTTGCGTTTTAGTAGTATTAAACTTAACCAGGTTAGCATCGCCCCAATCGGACACGGCTTCTAAGGCTAAATTTAAACGGTCTACCATAGCCTCTCTCTGAAACTGGACAGCGTCACAGCTGGCTTGAGCATTGGAAGTGTATCTCTCAACTACAGTACTGTCATCAGCATACCCAAAGGTACCGGACTTCAGAAGGACTTTATTTGGACAAATAGAACAACAAAATGTTTATGTTTATAGGTTTTATACTCACGTACCATTTCGTCTACAGTATTATTCTGTTTAACGCAAGGAGGTTGAATTACGGTTACTATTTCGTGTATTATTAACATAGAGCATTTCCTACGTCAATGATTATTAGATGTTCTGTAATTTTCCATGGCAACGTTCCACATACAAAGACCCGTATCTCCTTCTTAGTTTGTGATCTTACGTAGTATTTAAATACTCTTTGGTTTGTGATACAAAGTAATCGAGATTTTTGCTAAATTTAATACCTCGGGGTTCATTATTGCAATTTAAGAAGGGAACTCTAATTTTTTGAAAAATAAAATCCTGCTAGTGTTACTCGCTGATAATTTAGCTTTCTTTATGTGAAAGAATTTTTAAAATCGAGTCTGTATTTTTTGAGTTTATCCATTACAAACAAACAATCAAATCTTTCCTCTTTATAATATTAGTGTAGAAGTGTAGATGTAGATTAAGGGATATACGGATGACTTTCCTACGCGTTTTTCTGAACGTTCACTTGTCGCTTTGCATTAATGTACATTGAGACAGTCGCAGCACGCCAGTCACGTTTACAGCCTCTATAATTTAAATAAGTGAATTTAAAAATAAAAGCTTTTATGCAGTAGACATTTCATGATGAAACTTAGGACGGGCTATCACAATTAAAAGCGTATACAACATTTCATACCTGTGTTGTTAACCGTTGAGGAGTTTCCTAGACAAGAGCCAACTCAGAGTGCAGCAGCCATCTCAAGGTAAAACTTCAAACCGACTATCATAATACAATGCGTACACAAATTTAATGTCTGTGCTGTTAACCGTTGAGGAGTTCCCTAGTCGAGAGCCAACTCAGAGTGCAGCAGCCATGTCAAGGTTAAACATCAAAACGACTATCATAATCCAATGCGTACACAAATTTAATGTCTGTGCTGTTAACCGTTGAGGAGTCAAGAGCCAACTCAGAGTGCAGCAGCCATGTCAAGGTAAAACTTTAAACCGACTATCATAATACAATGCGTACACAAACTTAATCTCTGTGCTGTTAACCGTTGAGGAGTTCCCTAGTCAAGAGCCAACTCAGAGTGCAGCAGCCATGTCAAGGTAAAACTTCAAACCGACTATCATAATACAATGCGTACACAAATTTAATGTCTGTGCTGTTAACCGTTGAGGAGTTAAGAGCCAACTCAGAGAGCAGCAGCCATGTCAAGGTAAAACTTCAAACCGACTATCATAATACAATGCGTACACAAATTTAATGTCTGTGCTGTTAACCGTTGAAGAGTTCCCTAGTCAAGAGCCAACAAAGAGTGCAGCAGCCATGTCAAGGTAAAACTTCAAACCGACTATCGTAATACAATGCGTACACAAATTTAATGTCTGTGCTGTTAACCATTGAGGAGTTCTCAAAACAGGAGCCAACCAGGAGTGCTGCAGCCATGTCAAGGTAAAACTTCACACCAGCTATCATAATAGAATGTGCACACAACATTTCATGACAGTGCTGTTGACCTTGAAGAGTGCCTTTATCAGGAACTGTTCCTGCATGTCGAATCAGGTTATGCTTACCATAAACATGCATTGTCATCGGAACTGAACCAACATGCTAAATTTCAACTCCGTAGGAAAAGAGCAAGTGGTTCTAATTCAGCTTACAAGATTTGACCTAAACAAACATACATACAAACATTGCAAGTTACATAAAAACTTTTAAAATGACTGCTCTATGGGTCAAACAAATAGTGTGGTGATGTTGTCTTCAGCATATTTATGATACTGCTAGTGATTTAGAAAGGGGAAATGACTTACCTAATTGCAATATTTATGATACTGCTAGTGATTTAGAAAGGGGAAATGACTTACCTAATTGCAATATTTATGATACTGCTAGTGATTTAGAAAGGGGAAATGACTTACCTAATTGCAATATTTATGATACTGCTAGTGATTTAGAAAGGGGAAATGACTTACCTAATTGCAATATTTATGATACTGCTAGTGATTTAGAAAGGGGAAATGACTTACCTAATTGCAATATTTATGATACTGCTAGTGATTTAGAAAGGGGAAATGACTTACCTAATTGCAATATTTATGATACTGCTAGTGATTTAGAAAGGGGAAATGACTTACCTAATTGCAATATTTATGATACTGCTAGTGATTTAGAAAGGGGAAATGACTTACCTCATTGCAATATTTATGATACTGCTAGTGATTTAGAAAGGGGAAATGACTTACCTAATTGCAATATTTCTGATACTGCTAGTGATTTAGAAAGGGGAAATGACTTACCTAATTGCAATATTTATGATACTGCTAGTGATTTAGAAAGGGGAAATGACTTACCTAATTGCAATATTTATGATACTGCTAGTGATTTATAAAGGGGAAATGACTTACCTCATTGCAATATTTATGATACTGCTAGTGATTTAGAAAGGGGAAATGACTTACCTCATTGCAATATTTATGATACTGCTAGTGATTTAGAAAGGGGAAATGACTTACCTCATTGCAATATTTATGATACTGCTAGTGATTTAGAAAGGGGAAATGACTTACCTAATTGCAATATTTATGATACTGCTAGTGATTTAGAAAGGGGAAATGACTTACCTCATTGCAATATTTATGATACTGCTAGTGATTTAGAAAGGGGAAATGACTTACCTAATTGCAATATTTATGATACTGCTAGTGATTTAGAAAGGAGAAATGACTTACCTAATTGCAATATTTATGATACTGCTAGTGATTTAGAAAGGGGAAATGACTTACCTAATTGCAATATTTATGATACTGCTAGTGATTTAGAAAGGGGAAATGACTTACCTCATTGCAATATTTATGATACTGCTAGTGATTTAGAAAGGGGAAATGACTTACCTAATTGCAATATTTATTTACTGCTAGTGATTTAGAAAGGGGAAATGACTTACCTCATTGCAATATTTATGATACTGCTAGTGATTTAGAAAGGGGAAATGACTTACCTAATTGCAATATTTATGATACTGCTAGTGATTTAGAAAGGGGAAATGACTTACCTAATTGCAATATTTATGATACTGCTAGTGATTTAGAAAGGGGAAATGACTTACCTCATTGCAATATTTATGATACTGCTAGTGATTTAGAAAGGGGAAATGACTTACCTAATTGCAATATTTATGATACTGCTAGTGATTTAGAAAGGGGAAATGACTTACCTAATTGCAATATTTATGATACTGCTAGTGATTTAGAAAGGGGAAATGACTTACCTAATTGCAATATTTATGATACTGCTAGTGATTTAGAAAGGGGAAATGACTTACCTAATTGCAATATTTATGATACTGCTAGTGATTTAGAAAGGGGAAATGACTTACCTAATTGCAATATTTATGATACTGCTAGTGATTTAGAAAGGGGAAATGACTTACCTCATTGCAATATTTATGATACTGCTAGTGATTTAGAAAGGGGAAATGACTTACCTCATTGCAATATTTATGATACTGCTAGTGATTTAGAAAGGGGAAATGACTTACCTAATTGCAATATTCCCAGTAATAATATAACGCAGCCCGACAGGAACGACGCTAGGTACGCGAAGTCCGCTGATTTGGCGACGTACTTCGCCAGTAGCGCCGCCAAGATGGCGGTCGGTCCCACCGTGACGTCCTTGCAGCTGCCGAACAGAGCGTACACGATGCCGGGGAAAATACTGGAGTACAGGCCTACCTACAAACATAAAAAATATGTTGGAGAGTATGTCGTACCTAATGCGTTGTTCTGATAGCCAATAGACATTTTTAATGGTAATTTTCCGTTACAAGTCACAATATAAAGTTAAATAATCAATTCTGTCTGCAAGAATTGTAGGTTACTACTTTCATATTTTGTTTACCTACCTATTTACTAGTGGCTCTGTGAGCTGTAGACCTCGCGCGCACAAACTTTTTGCAAACAATCTAGCGGTGCACAGTAGCGCCATCTAGTTACCTTATTGTAACGCTAACATTAATAACCAAGGTGCTCCATCAATTCTTACCTACTGGATAAAGGGCTGATTTCACTGGAAGAAACTTAAAAGTGAGAAATTTACTGCATTTTGAGGAGCTATTCTGCTCATCATGCCGAAGATCCTCATCAGATCTTCACTAAACTTTTATGACACCAATTTAAAGTTACTACCTTTCAAATAAAAAAAGAACCATCAAAATCGGATTTAATAAGGCGGAGATATTCAGTAGCCCCCTTTTTACCTTTTTGGGGGAAGTACCTTACCTTCCCCCCCCCCCCCCCCCCACTCCCACTCCCCCCTTGCCCCCAATCAAAAATCCCCGACTACTAAAAAAATCGATTAACCTGTATGCCAAGTTTCATCTAGATCTGTTGAAAAATGCGATATGTAGAGGCTGTAGAGGAGAACAGCCGGACAGACATCCGGACACCCGAAATATTTTTTTACCAAGTGAAACGGAGACGCTTCGCTCGCGTTTCGCGCTCGCTCGGTCCATTATTACGATTAGTAAGTACTTACTTGAAAATTATTTTCAGGTCAGTTCTTAAGATTTTATAAGTAGGCCACGCAATTTTAATTCGATAATTAATGACAACAGATTAAGTCTATTGCTGTCTTTGTCATTTGTTTAGTGCCAGACAAAGGCAGCATTAGAAATAATCTGTTGTCAAAGTTAACAAACGTTTTAGAAACCCGAGGTAAGACTACATAGCAAAATAGATAAATAAATAGCAATTTCAGATACCTATGATATCAATTTATGTGATTTATGATAATAAATCAATAAGTACAAAAACTCTGTACAAAGATAAATAAATAAATGCTCTAATGTACTTCAATAAAGCTAATGCACAAGTTTTTTTTGTTTAAATTGTGACTTTCTGTTGTTTGTATGTATGTTTGTTTGCGCATCACGTAAAATCTACTGGACCGATTGCAATGCTGTTTTCACTGTTAGATAGCGTAGAGTTTAAAAAAAAACTGGGGTACTTTGTAACTCAATCCGATAAGTAAAAGCCGAGCAAACGATATATAACTTTTTGACGGCTGAAGGAATTTTCAAAACATGCTTTCCACACAGAATATTTATATGTGGCTTTCCCAAGTCAGTGCCGGGTCCCAATGAAAACCAAGGATTGGTGCCGTTTGGACTTGCTGTATTGCACCACCATCAAGATCCACGTCCGGACGCGTCCCGACAGGTTGAAATTTATATATTGCGTTTTAAATATTAGGTTTAAGAATATAATGTGTGAACCACAACAGGAGTTCGGAGACTACGGTGTTTAGTCGCGTTTCTAGCTCATCGAGTTTAGAAGCGGTAATAGAGCCGGGAGATGACTGAATGGAGACCAAGAAAACCGAAGAGCCGACCGTCCAAAGACAAGCAGGTTGATAAGCAGTGGATTCAAAAGACCACCAGCATAACAAGGAGGTAGGTAGGCCAAATATTTTACAAAAAGATGCTGATTATATGACGATGATGTGTGAATTCTTTGAACGAAAAATCGACGTCAAATAGGGGTTACAAAAAAAATTTGGTAAAGAACCAATTTATTTGGAACTACACTGCAGGTGTATCTTTTGAAATACAAAAAGAATCACCCAAACCGGTTCAGAAATCTCAGCGATATGAGTGAAAATAGACACAAAAATTTAATTAAAAATACAGTAGACAACAATACAATAATGTGCTACCTTTGAGCTGGTCTGATGACAGAGCCGGAAGGTGAGAAATCATCATCATCATCATCAGCATGTATCTGTCCACTGCTGGACGTAAGCCTCTCCTAATGCACGCCACTGAGCTAGGTCTTCAGCTCTCCTCATCTACTTTCTTCCAGCCACTTTTCGCAGATCTTCACTCCACCTGGCGTCCTACACTACGTTAGCCTAAACGTGGTCTCCACTCGACAACTCGTCTACCACAACGGTTATCGGTTCTTCGGGATATGTGACCAGCCCACTGCCACTTTAGCTTGCTGATACCTTGAGCTATGTCTGTTATCTTGGTTCTCCGTCGGATATCTTCATCACGAATCTTGTCCTTAGAAGAAACTCCAAGCATAGCTCTCTCCATAGCTCGCTGAGCGACCCTAAATTTGTGGACTAATTTGACCGTGAGTGTCCACGTCTCGGCTCCGTAGGTCATAACTGGTAGGACGCACTGATTGAAGAATTTTGTCTTCAGGCACTGTGGTATGGACGACGAGAAGACTTGACGAAGCTTGCCGAATGCTACCCAACCCAGCTGAATTCTTCTGTTGGCTTTCTTCTCAAAGTTGTTCTTACCTAATTGCAATATTTGCCCAAGGTTATATAGGTTAGGTTATTATTGGACAACTTCAAGAGGTACACCACTGACTTCAATCAGTTCCGGGTTAATAAGATTATATTATTCTTTCTTTAGGGAGAAATAAAAACCTTGAATGGTTGTTACCCAACGAGGTTGGTCTGATCTGATGATGCAATATGTAGTTCTTTATGTTAGGTATTTTATTTTTAGATAAGGCTGTGTTCAAGTATTCGTAGCAACCATCTCAATCGTCAAAATCTTAATCTGCTGTTTACTTCGCCGATAACATTTGCTGATATTGATTGTAATTAATCAGCAATAATAACACTTATTGACATACTTGATTTGATAAGGTCACAATCAGCAATAATAACACTTATTGACATACTTGATTTGATAAGGTCACAATCATAATACTTTTTGTAGATTATAACTATTGATAAAATCGAGCGCAAAGTCTACAACTTTTTGGGCGGGTCAATTAGTGTGCAAGATAGCAGCTATAAGGTGTAGGTAGGTATAGTTTGGGGTTTTGAAATATATTTCAGATTAGTTACGCCCCACGGGTTTACCCGCATGAGGGATGATGACGATGATAAAAAGGCGACGGACTCGTGGTCACACCGTTTTGTCACACTAGCAATTATTTTCCACGAGGAATTATTTTTACTCGTGGTCACACTGCTTGGTGTGACAACGAGTAAGCTACAAAATATAAGACTCGTAGTCACACCAGTGTGGGAAAACAAAATACCAATTACTTATCGACATAATTATATGCAATAATTTGTGTCAAAGTGACATATGTCAAAGTGACAGGTGTCAAAGTGACAGTTTGTGGAAAAGTGAGAGTGGGGGAAGGGGGAGTGGAAGTGGTTTAGTGAGGGAAGGGAGGGGGAGTGGGGGATGGCGAGGTAGGAGTGGATGGTATGCGGGGAAGTAGGAGGAGTGAGTGTGAAGTGTGGAGTGTAAGTGAGAGGAGGGTGAGTTGGTAAGTGAAGGAATGGTGGGGAGGGAGGGGAAGTAAAAGTGAGAGTTGGTGGTGAACAGGTGGGGTGAGGGTGGGAATTTTTGGAAAGTAAGCAGAGGGTGGGGGATTGGTGGTAAAGGGGAATGGGGGACGTAAGTGGCGGGGTGGACGAGGGGAAGGGCAGTAGGAAGTGATGGGTGAGTGAGAGAAGTCCCTCACTTCTGCAGAGGCAGGGGAAGTGGAGGAACAGACGATTTTCGACCTTATCGACCTAATGTTTATTTAAAGAAATGATAGATCTCATCAATATCTTCGTTTTGGATGACAGCTGTCAAACATAAAAGGGCTATAACTAATGATCATAGACTAGTAGTTTCTATACAGAAGTGATAGATCTCATCGATATCTTCGGTTTGGATGACAGCTCTTAAACTTAAAAGGGCTATAACTCTGAAACTAGCAGTACTAGACTAGTAGTTTCTTTACAGAAGTGATAGATCTCATCGATTACTTCATTTTGGATGACAGCTGTCAAACTTAAAAGAGCTATAACTCTGAAAGTAATGGTTCTGGACTAGTAGTTTCTTTACAGAAGTGATAGACCTCGTCGATATCTTCGTTTTGGATGATAGCTGTCAAAATTAAAAAGGGCTATAACTTTGAAACTAATGATCATAGACTAGTAGTTTTTTTACAGAAGTGATAGATCTCATCGATATCTTTGTTTTGGATGACAGCTGTCAAACTTCTAAGGGCTATAACTCTGAAACTAGCAATACTAGACTAGTGGTTTCTCTACAGAAGTGATAGATCTCATTGATATCTTTGTTTTGCATGACAGCTGTCAAACTTAAAAGGGCAGCTCTGAAACTATTGATCCTAGACTAGTAGTTCCTTTACAGAAGTGATAGATCTTATGAATGTCTTATAACTTTAAAACTAGCAATACTAGGCTAGTTGTTTCTTTTTTTTCTATTTACTCGTGGTCTACTCATGGTCACACTGGTGTGACCACGAGTAGACCACGAGTAAATAAAATTATTCGTGGTCACACTAGTATGACAAAACGGTGTGACCACGAGTCCGTCGCCGATAAAAAGTATCCTATGTGTCAGTCCAGGGTATAAGCTATCTCCATTAGAAATTTCATCAAAATCCGTATAGCCGTTTGAGAGTGAAGTATGATGATGATGATGATGATGATGAAAATTATCCTATGTGTTATTCCAAGATATAAGCTATCTTCATTCCAAATTTGATCAAAATCCGTTCAGCAGTTTGAGAGTGAAGTATGCGATGATGATGATGATGATGATGAAAAGTATCCGATGTGTTATTACAGGATATACGCTATCTTCATTCCAAATTTCATCAAAATCCGTTCAGCCGTTTGAGTGTGAAGGATGATGATGATAATGGTGAAAAGTATACTATGTGTTATTCCCTGGTATAAGCTATCTCCATTTCAAATTTCATCAAAATCCGTCCAGCCGTTATCGCGTTAAAACTCCCCAAACAAACAAACCGAGAACGTTTCACTTTTATATATTGGTGTGGACTCTATTGCACTAAAAATTCTTACAAAATATGGATCGTGTCAAGCATCCCAAAAACTCGAAAGTTGTTTTCGGGTTTTAGTACCATACAATAAACATAATACGCACCTGGGGAGGTAGACCGGCTATTATAGCGTAGGCGATGCCCTGTGGTATTGATGTTAGTCCTACAGTTATACCTGGAAAATAAAGGAAAATAGCAATTTTATGATTTAACAAGTTGTATATTGTATATCTGATACCTCAAAGTTAGATCTCTTGTATAACTTTATATCCGACTTGGCCCCGCTTGACCGCCATTTCTTAATTCAAATATTTCGAACAAGTTTGGGAGTTTTCCAAGAACCTAGTACATTTACGAACAGGAAATCTGGTTAAAGTAAACGCAGATTTTTATATTTTTTTGTAGTAATTATATAGATAAACTATTTAACTACATTAAATTATATATGACACCGAAAAAAAGACCTTTTTATTTCCGGTGCACACGATCATGCACGCGCGTGGCTAAGGGGAAGAATTTCCGGTGCACACGATCATGCACGCGCGTGGTAAGGGGAAGAATTAATTAGCTAGGTCACATTTAAAAAACTTTAC
This sequence comes from Alsophila aescularia, assembly GCA_946251855.1. Taxonomy (NCBI): domain Eukaryota; kingdom Metazoa; phylum Arthropoda; class Insecta; order Lepidoptera; family Geometridae; genus Alsophila; species Alsophila aescularia. The sequence goes on from OX276385.1 coordinate 41,200,925, forward strand.
AGAGACAATTTAAGTTTTGAAAGCATTTTATAGTGGACTTGAAATATGCTCAGACATTAGAATGAATGATTTTGAAAGGACATTTTATGGTGGACTTGAAATATGCTCATACATTAGAATGAATGATTTTGAAAGGACATTTTATGGTGGACTTGAAATATGCTCAGACATTAGAGTGAATGATTTTGAAAGGACATTTTATGGTGGACTTGAAATATGCTCATACATTAGAATGAATGATTTTGAAATGACATTTTATGTTAGGTATTTGGAATTGTTTTTTGTATAAAATATGCCTAATAATATTAATAACCGAAATTTCAAACTAAGGGTGCAATCGCCTGAGCAAATTCCAGGACTTGGAAATTCCTGTTTTTTTCGTGAATTCAAGGTATAATATATCTCATTTTGTCTATTTATATGCAGACTAACACCTTTTTAAAACAATTATTTATCAACAATACAATAACCATTCAACCACAGATCGGGAAAAACAAACGTCACTCACGGTCAAACAAAGTGAACGTCAATGTGACTTTTCTCGAGTGCGTTCCGTTTTTAGGGACGACGTGGTCAAGTCACGGACTTAGCTAGTTATTCACTATTACAGACGAAATATAACATAAATACACAACGCGTTTTTACCCTTGTTTTAGATTTCATATTACGAAATAATAATAATGGGGGGGGGGAGGGGTGCGAATTGTAGCTTTCGAACGAATGGACCGATTTAGCTGCGGTTTTCATGTTTGAAAGCTGAGCTAAACGAGACCGATTTTGATGAGTGTATTTATGTTTGAAAACTGACGTGATCGAAACGGTTCTTAGCTTATTTTTGTGGCCATAGACTACAAAAAATCAAATTGAGAAAAAATGTACTTAGCCAATTTTTCTCCTTAGCCTTTCTAAATATTATCTATAGACTTATTTATAATTGTCATTTTATAAATTTAAGGTAGGTACTTAAATAGTTTATCTAATTACTACAAAAAGTATTGCAAATCAGCGATTACCATGTTCGTAAATGTACCAGTTTCTTTTCATTCGGTGCAAATATATAGTATTGTCTCAGAATAACCTACAGTACAACCTTGTACCTTGTGATGAAATATGATGCATCGGTTTGGCCAGCACCTTTCTGCAGTCTTTCACTATATAAGGTGGAATACCATCAGGTCCAACCGAGTGTTTAGGTTTAAGGGACTTGATCACAAGTTCTACATCTCCTTCCAATATGGCAGATATGTGTATACGACTACTGCCACTATCAACCGACCTTATCGCCTTTTCTGCATCTAACTGTGGCGGTTCCGGCGAATACACTGAATGGAAAAATTCTGCAAAACAATCCACACCTCAATCCTCCAATACAGCTTGACCTTCATAAAATAGCTTTTTATTTGATTTACTAGTTGCTCTTTTAGATGCCACATAGTCCCAGAACGTTGACGGATCTCTTTTTAGATCTTTCTCCATGCGGTCTTTAAAACGACTAAAGTCATCCTTTATGTTAAGCTTCACCCTCGCTCGCCACTCCATAGTCTTTTCAGCTAGATGGAGAACCGGTCGCCTTGTAGATACGGTGGTAGTGAGCTTTTTTCCTTCTATGACTTATAGCTGTGTACCGAGCTGTGTACCGCTCCGGATAGACGTACCTGGGCTGTACTATTATGCTTGACTTCGACGGCACAAACTGATTAAAACAGCCATTTAAGGTAGTGTAGAAATAGTCAACAGCTTGTTGAGGATCATCCATCTCAAACAGTTGTTCCCAATCAATACCTCTTAAGCTTTCATGAAGTTCACAAAAATTTGCTTTTTTGAAATTCCACACCATTTGGTCACCCGCACACGACCTTAATGTTGGGAGCGCATACTCAAGCCTTATCTCTACAGCAAGCGGCGGATGATAGCCATCTAGAGGAACCAGCCATTCATCTTCTCTCTGCACCGTTACGTCACTTAACACTGTACTCACCAAAACCAAATCGAATATTTTATCTGAGTTGTTCATAACTTCATTAACTTGAACGAGCTCACAGAACGACAATAGGCACTCTAATCTAGAAGAGATTAACAGAGCTTGAACTTAAATTAAAATCCCCTATAATAATTACAGAACTATAATGAATTGTTACAGCTTCTAAAGCATCAAACATTAGAGCGTATACATCTTCACTTGTTTTAGGTGGTATATACACACATATAGCAACTATTACTAAATTGTTACCCCGGTAAACACCAGCACATACCATTTCGCATCCTGTGTCAGTCCTGTGTCAACAATCGAAGGCTGAATTTCCTTAAGTTGATAGCTAGGGGCCACCACGATTGCTACTCCTCCTCCGCGTCTTCCTCCAGGCCGATCCACACGAACTATGGAGTATCCTCTTGGTACAACTTCCTCATCCGCTATATATAATCCGGATAGTAATCCGTCAGCCAAGTTTCCGTTATGAAATATATACAAGAATGTGAAGCCGCCAGGGCAGTGGAAAACTCGTGCAACTTAGTTCGCAGGCCTCGAACGTTCTGGTAATAAACTTTAATAATCTTCGTCTTATTGGGTGCTGAACATTGATTCATGCCCGTCACGCCCTTGCTCTGCCGCTGGCTTCTTACCGGCGTTTCTCCTACGAAACCACTCATTGACCCTAGCATTTGGAGGCCAATTCTCTCCTAGCATGAAAAAGCTGAACAAACTCTCCGGCACTGTTATTACAAAGGAAGCGTAGTTATTATGTTTCAACACCAGCTTTTCTACAATATACTGCTGTCCTCCTGTCTGATTTTTCTTTGTCATGTAGCTAATGACTTTGTCAGCTGTCGTATCAGCTTTCAGTGACCAAAGATGAATTTTCCTAAACCTTTCCACTGCCTGCAATTCTCCATCCATCTCTCCCGCACCTCGGATTGTTAACCGTCGACGTCTACGGTTCATCGCTGTTGTCCAATTGTCAGCCTCTAGGACGTCCTCTTGCTGAGGGGCTGTAGCTTGGGCCATCAAGGTAATTTCCTGTAATTTCTCACCAAGTGGCGCTGCCTGTATTGTTGACGTCAAAACTGCTTCCTTTACAACCGGGGCTACGCAGGCGGCACTGTCTTCAGACCCAATGGGAAGATCTAATTGTAACATGTTAAATCATACTCCAAGTTAGATTTTGTTATAGATCTCGATAATAGAATATATTGTACAACGCCATCTGACGAGGAGCAGCGTCTTTTCTATTAGATCAAGTTGTGTTTTCTCCGTATCTGAAAACCAGACGCCGAGTTTGTAAAAAACGCCGAACTCCACCGCGCGTGCGCCACTTTCTTCGTTAAAGGAATAATGAAAGCTTTTCTTGTTGAAGACAGATTGATAATTTCGCCTATCTAAGAATCAAGAAATAATGGTTGAATTGGCCTCTGCGAGTGAAAGGGAAAAGTTTTCATCTACTGTCTCAAAATAGATAAAATGGTTAATCCACGTAGCGACAGCTAGCTACAAGTGGCGTGAACTAGAAGAAAGGTGAAAACTAAGTGGAGGTATCTGTCGGCAAGTAGCGAGCTTCTTAGTGTTGCTATTAATAATTGACGTTCCAGGAATATTTCGGGCTATGAATAACTTTGGAAGAGGAACGGCTTGTTTAAAAATCCAGAATAGGTCGCATCTTTAAGTTGGCTAACAAATAATAATTACAGAATGCAGCGTTTGATATGTCGAAAATAATTTAAATCTAGAAATCGCTTGCGATGGTCACACCATGGAAGGTTTTGACATAACGCAAAAATCACGTCAAAGTTCCAGAGAAATTCTTTTTTTTGTATGGACTTCTTCGAGTAAACACCGGATGCTGGCTGATATGTACCAAATCTGGCTGGAGGAAAGTGACCAGTATTACTAGGCCGACAAGGTCTACTTTACGAAGCAAATGGCAGAGTTAGTTCTGGATTTTTCGAGATAACCGGAAGTTCAAGGTCTCAGTAGAACGCTACTCGAAGATGCAAAACAAGATAGTATATAAACAAGTGAGAAGCCTGTGGATTGGATTTTGAATTCGGACGTAAAATTGAATTGTGCATTCATAGTTGGCACGTGATAGATTCGGCGCAGGCGGCAGAAAAATACGCAGTTTCTCTTGTGTGAACAAAAGGACCGAGGCACGCTGTCCAGAACGAAGCTGCCCTGTTACAGGCGAAATAAGTATACCAGTGCAAAAGCCAGGTTAGTGTGTTTACCCGTGACTTCAGTTTTGATCCAACGAAATATCTGATTTGATTTTGCACCGCGTCTATCTAAGGCGGGCATCTCGAGACACATTTGAACACGAAGGAACGTGGGTTTCAGGTTATATCGTGCATCTACGGTCGGCTATTGTCGTCACCACTGCGAGCTGCTGTGCGCGATCACCCGGGGCTCACCACCGTTCGTGGAAGAAGCCGGTCTACGAGGGACTCCAGAAGGACTCCAACACACCACCTGTCCAGTAGAAGATATCACCACCGTTCGTGGTCAAGCAGTAAGAGCTGATCGAGTGGAGTAAGGAGGCGTTCCGCGGCGGTACGCGAGACGACCGTACGGCGTCCCAGGAAGCTTCCAGGTTGGTCCACTCCAAATCATTTTGAGTCAGCGAGCTACAGTGTTGAGGGAAGCCTTCGCCTTCTAACGTGTTAATATTGTTGAAAGATATTTTCTGTTATTATCAAGATTACTTTCTGTCTATTTTCTGTTATTATCAAGATTACTTTCTGTTATTATCTAGATATTTTCTGTTATTATCTAGATATTTTCTGTTATTATCTAGATACTTTCTGTTTATTTTCTGTTTACTTTCTATTTTAGAGTTTAATATCCCTCTGGGAAACACAATCTTACACAAACACACTCTGTTTGCACTAGTTCTCTTTTAATTTAAAACATTCTAAGGCAAAGACAGAATATTCCGTTGCGTTGTGACCAATACATGTTAATCTGCTGAGCACAGACTCTCTAAGTTTTATTGGCCTAGGATTCTCCAATACTATAGTAAATTCATATCATACAGGCCGGAGTTATGTACTAAAATTTATATGTTCGAGGAAATTATAATCACATTTGAGAATTTTGAGTTTTGAGTATTAAGTTAGAAGTATTTCCTATTATAAGATCTTGCTGTTTAGAATTATTTTGATGCAGAACAAACTAAATTAAGTGTAAAATATTTCTTTTTAAATTCCTCAGTAAAGGGGAGAGTACCATTATTCGATAACTCATGTGTGCTTTTTCTATTTTTTGTAATAAAGCCCTTTGTTATTGAATTTACCATCTTGTTTTAATTCCTCGCCTTTACCTGAGAAGGAGGTCCGTTTCCTTAGCCGGGCAACGGTCCTTTCAATGGCGCCCAACTGAATAAATTCACATATATTTTTTCATATTTTACATATATTTTTTTCATTTATTTTTTCTCTTACAAACTGGCGCTCAGGTACAGTGGCGTTCAATGTAAATTGGTTGGTTTTTTCTGCATCATATATAAGAGAGGATTTCTTGTAATAGATAATAGGCACAACGCTTAAAAATAATTACAAGCAAACAGGTGTTTGTGTGCCCCGTGGTCACGTGTAATATTACTGTGTGAAACTAAACTATAATATCTCTTTGTGTGTTGAACCTATAATACTGTTTGTGTTATTTTGAAAACTTGGTATGTTATTTGACTGTTGTAGGAAAAATATTATGTGTATTTAATGGTGATTCATGTGTAATTGATTTTATTTTTTTCTATCATTGAATTATGTATTGGTGTGATATTTAAAACAGTATAGATCTGTTAGTGGAGTGACTTATACTTTGTAGGTAGGTATGTACCATTTTATTGCAAGTGTGTCACAACACAACAGATATTTTTTTTATATATTTGTTTGACATATCGGTTCCAAAACATTATAGAACAATTTCATTACACAAAACACATACACACATTTTCCCTTCTGTTCATTATATTTTAGGGTTCGCTCAAAATATTTGTGAGGTTCTGTAGATTCTTTTAATTGATTGGTAGTAGATTATTTTTAGGATTTCATTTACCTTTTGTTCATTGTATTTTAGGGTTCAGTAAAATATTTATGAGGTTCCGTAGATTTTTTTTAATCAATTGGTAGTAGATTTTTTTAAGATTTCATTTACCTTCTGTTCATTGTATTTTAGGGTTCAGTAAAATATATGTGAGGTTCTGTAGTTTTCTTTTTTTTCTTGGATCGTTTGTTAATAATTTTTTTAGGATTTCATTATTATTTTAGCACAACAGTATGCACTAGCACAAATGGAACACGCCTAATGACGCTATATTCTTTTTTTAAAGATGAGCAGATTTAGTAGGGTTCTATTTGTTTGGCAGGTTTTAAAGTCAACAACCACAAAGAAAGTCCGTCAATTCAAAATCCATAAAGCGGTGATTGGGGGTTAGTGCCGTTCTAAATCTACCTCTATTGTGAAGCATTGAACAATTTCAGGTTCATTGCTTATGTCCAGTTTTGTTTTTTAGTTAGGTTATGATGTTTTCGTTTGGTTGGATAAATAAGGTTTGTCTAGTTTATTTTTTTAGTTCCATCGGCTAAATCTTTTGTTAAATTTTTGTAATTGTTGATATTTGGTAACCTTTTTTTTTTTTACAGTTAGTAGCAGTTTTTTTTAGATAGGATGGAACTTTGTACATAAGTATATACAGGGTGTCGAAGTTTTGAGGCACATTTTTATGCGCCATTATGGTACCGGTGATGACTTGGAGAAGTTTTTTGATCATGAATTGTGGACAACACATTGATCATCCTTTTGTGGATATTGTTGCGTTTGGGTAATGAATAAAGTTAATCCATACACAACATATCTTCTACTTTTCAGACCTTAATGGTATTGGAGATGTCGGTAGATGGTATCAGAGCTGAGGACAGCTCCATATTTTCAGAGGAGGGGTAGGGCCGCTTGTGCTTTCTCTCGCTCACCTCTCATTGTCAGCGTACGATACACATATTTTGCGTATATACATGAAGAATGACTAATCAGAGAGTGTTTTTGTTTTGGTGATCGTATATTATGGGATACATAATGATCGTTTTTTTATAGATTCAGTCGTGTTCGGAAAATCGGTGGGGTGGTGCCGGTTACGACGGATCTGGTTTTTTTTTTTGGCACGCCCTAGTGGTGTGACAAATTTTGTAGCACATATGTCTATGCGCGAATTTCAGGCAAGAATAACCTTAGCCGGGTTAGACTGATGGCCGGATACACGGGTGCGGATGACAACACCTGAACTAAAGAAGCCTGGGTCAAAAACATGGATTTTCATGAAGGTTTTTTGTGGAGAGTATAGAAACCCTGGACCGCATATGGTTGCGTGAACATCTGTCCCGGGGAAGGCTCATTACTAGGAGATGATTTCTGGAATAATAGAGAAAGAAAGATTTAATGGGTAGTCCAATAATATTTTGTACATATTTTCTTTGTTAGTTCTATATTTTCATGGAGAGCAGGGTCAGACCTAACCCTGGACCGCATATGGTTGCGTGAACATCTGTCCCGGGGAAGGCTCATTACTATGAGATGATTACTGGAGTAATAGAGAAAGAAAGATTTTATGGGTAGTCCAATTATTATTTTTTAGGTATATTTTTGGTGATTTTTTTTGTTGTATTGTTATTAGCTGGCGAGTTTTGCAGGGTAAATTTGGTTTAGATTCTCAGGTTTTGGTTTCTTGTTTTAGGTTTAGCTCAGCCAACTTAGAATTTTTGTGTTAGAATATAGGATTAGCCCGGACGAGACAGGATTTTTTTTTGATGTGTAGAACATTGGTCCTGGCAGTTGGAATAAAAAAGGAATGGCAATCTCGATAAGGTAAAAATGTATAGAATTGGGGTAATCACTCATGTGACATTTACTAAACGATTTAAAGTACATTATTTGTGTCAATGTTTGGCATGTTACTTTGATCGAAATTTAACAGTAAACTTTAGTGACTGGCTAGGTAGTTGGATATTTTTGTTCAGGCATATTATGTTATTTTATTTAGAAACATATTTGATCCTAGTCCAGCATGTTATTTTTTTTTAGTTTTTATCAAACGAGCGCAGAGGCGGTTTAGACTGGTGACCTCTTTAAACTCAAGCCTAGAAACTAGTTAACGAAACAGAGGCGGTTTTTTCTGGTGACCTCTATAAATGAAAAGCCTAAAACCAGTAATAGCGCGAAGAGGCGGATTTCCTGGTAACCTCTATAATAAAAAGCCTAATTACCAGTAACAGAAATTCTAAAGCGGGTTTTCCACTCGATACTTTTCTTTACAAGGGTTAGGGGAGTATGAATGTTTTACCAAATGTAGCGTAAGTCCCAACAGCTAAATGTTCGGTACTGTGTCTATATAGGTTGTTTAAAAGGAAAGTGAATGCTCACAATTAGGTGTGTAGCAGGACTTATGGTATGAAAGAAGGATATATAGCGACTTACTTACTGACTATACCAGATTTGTAGTGATTGATTTTTGTCAGAGATTTTGTAAATAAAAGGAGTGCAATGTAAATGTATAAATTTTTTTGTTTCCACAAATAGATTCACCCGAATAGATTGGCATTATAACAAAATGATTAGGAAACATATAAGAGGAAATATGCTAAATTAGAGATCTTGATAAATATATTGTACCTGGTTGAAATGTCACATGAATGAAGGAGGGACTTAGTGCATAGGTTAATTAATTATTTTTTTTATTATTTTTTTAGAAAGGTTTGTTGGAAAATTTTTAGTTCCAGGATTGAAATTATTGTGAACTTTCGGCCTGCACCTGCAGCAGTGAACTTAGAACTGCGATATTCTGTTGGGGAATTTGGTCATATCTTTTGTTTTCATTCTTCGTTAAAGTTTGCGTTTCAGAGTTTGTTTGATTCAATATATTTTGTTTGGGGATTTACAATATACCCAAAGAGGTCCAGGAAGTTTTTTTTGGTTTCCACATTGTCAATGAGATTTTTTTTTAGTCTGGTTCTGTTTGCTTTTAAATCTCTTATTGAAATAGTTCCAGTGACTGCTATCGCTGAGGGCAGCGAGTGTTTCACATTGGCATGTGAAACTTTGGCAGGAGAGGGTGTATTGTAACATGTTAAATCATACTCCAAGTTAGATTTTGTTATAGATCTCGATAATAGAATATATTGTACAACGCCATCTGACGAGGAGCAGCGTCTTTTCTATTAGATCAAGTTGTGTTTTCTCCGTATCTGAAAACCAGACGCCGAGTTTGTAAAAAACGCCGAACTCCACCGCGCGTGCGCCACTTTCTTCGTTAAAGGAATAATGAAAGCTTTTCTTGTTGAAGACAGATTGATAATTTCGCCTATCTAAGAATCAAGAAATAATGGTTGAATTGGCCTCTGCGAGTGAAAGGGAAAAGTTTTCATCTACTGTCTCAAAATAGATAAAATGGTTAATCCACGTAGCGACAGCTAGCTACAAGTGGCGTGAACTAGAAGAAAGGTGAAAACTAAGTGGAGGTATCTGTCGGCAAGTAGCGAGCTTCTTAGTGTTGCTATTAATAATTGACGTTCCAGGAATATTTCGGGCTATGAATAACTTTGGAAGAGGAACGGCTTGTTTAAAAATCCAGAATAGGTCGCATCTTTAAGTTGGCTAACAAATAATAATTACAGAATGCAGCGTTTGATATGTCGAAAATAATTTAAATCTAGAAATCGCTTGCGATGGTCACACCATGGAAGGTTTTGACATAACGCAAAAATCACGTCAAAGTTCCAGAGAAATTCTTTTTTTTGTATGGACTTCTTCGAGTAAACACCGGATGCTGGCTGATATGTACCAAATCTGGCTGGAGGAAAGTGACCAGTATTACTAGGCCGACAAGGTCTACTTTACGAAGCAAATGGCAGAGTTAGTTCTGGATTTTTCGAGATAACCGGAAGTTCAAGGTCTCAGTAGAACGCTACTCGAAGATGCAAAACAAGATAGTATATAAACAAGTGAGAAGCCTGTGGATTGGATTTTGAATTCGGACGTAAAATTGAATTGTGCATTCATAGTTGGCACGTGATAGATTCGGCGCAGGCGGCAGAAAAATACGCAGTTTCTCTTGTGTGAACAAAAGGACCGAGGCACGCTGTCCAGAACGAAGCTGCCCTGTTACAGGCGAAATAAGTATACCAGTGCAAAAGCCAGGTTAGTGTGTTTACCCGTGACTTCAGTTTTGATCCAACGAAATATCTGATTTGATTTTGCACCGCGTCTATCTAAGGCGGGCATCTCGAGACACATTTGAACACGAAGGAACGTGGGTTTCAGGTTATATCGTGCATCTACGGTCGGCTATTGTCGTCACCACTGCGAGCTGCTGTGCGCGATCACCCGGGGCTCACCACCGTTCGTGGAAGAAGCCGGTCTACGAGGGACTCCAGAAGGACTCCAACACACCACCTGTCCAGTAGAAGATATCACCACCGTTCGTGGTCAAGCAGTAAGAGCTGATCGAGTGGAGTAAGGAGGCGTTCCGCGGCGGTACGCGAGACGACCGTACGGCGTCCCAGGAAGCTTCCAGGTTGGTCCACTCCAAATCATTTTGAGTCAGCGAGCTACAGTGTTGAGGGAAGCCTTCGCCTTCTAACGTGTTAATATTGTTGAAAGATATTTTCTGTTATTATCAAGATTACTTTCTGTCTATTTTCTGTTATTATCAAGATTACTTTCTGTTATTATCTAGATATTTTCTGTTATTATCTAGATATTTTCTGTTATTATCTAGATACTTTCTGTTTATTTTCTGTTTACTTTCTATTTTAGAGTTTAATATCCCTCTGGGAAACACAATCTTACACAAACACACTCTGTTTGCACTAGTTCTCTTTTAATTTAAAACATTCTAAGGCAAAGACAGAATATTCCGTTGCGTTGTGACCAATACATGTTAATCTGCTGAGCACAGACTCTCTAAGTTTTATTGGCCTAGGATTCTCCAATACTATAGTAAATTCATATCATACAGGCCGGAGTTATGTACTAAAATTTATATGTTCGAGGAAATTATAATCACATTTGAGAATTTTGAGTTTTGAGTATTAAGTTAGAAGTATTTCCTATTATAAGATCTTGCTGTTTAGAATTATTTTGATGCAGAACAAACTAAATTAAGTGTAAAATATTTCTTTTTAAATTCCTCAGTAAAGGGGAGAGTACCATTATTCGATAACTCATGTGTGCTTTTTCTATTTTTTGTAATAAAGCCCTTTGTTATTGAATTTACCATCTTGTTTTAATTCCTCGCCTTTACCTGAGAAGGAGGTCCGTTTCCTTAGCCGGGCAACGGTCCTTTCATAATGACTGTAGCTGGAGGGAGACTTTATCAACAGTCTTCTTGTTCTGCTTTTGAATATTTTTCTTGGCTTTGGCAGTTGGTAGAGCCGCAGATTCCCCACAAAGATCAAACCGCTGAACGATGTTCTTTCTTATAGAGTTTGTGTCACGGTCCTCGCGGAGTTCAGCCCGAAGAGCCCTCACTTCCACCTCCAGAGTATCTAAAATTCTTAATTTCTCCTTACTATCATGCAGATCAGTCCTCAACAGAGACATCTCCTCCTTAAGCAGACGTTCAGTGCCCTTCAATGTACTTATTTGAATCTTGAGTTCCTCAACAGCTGCCAGCAATTGATGAGTTACCTCTTGATCAGTGGGCTGAGGCAATACATTCTCTACCCCAAGTGATCTACAGGTTTGTTCCATCGATTCAGTGCCCTCGCTGACAAACTGTGACGCCACCCCTCTAACAGGTGTGGAAGGATTATTATCCCTTGGCAACGCAGCTTTACAGCCCGGGCATATCCACGAAGAAAGCCGCACCTTTTCCGGAATGTTAACGCAGGCTCGATGATACATCCCTGCTCATTTAGTACATTTAGCGCCATCTTGCGTCGATAGAAACTTCCCACAACCTCCACACTTCATCATTACGCTGCTCTCTTGTGGTACACCTAATCGATAATAGATCTCACCACTCGATCTCAGCTACTCGATACTACTCGGTTTGAATTTAATCGCTGCCAAAGTCCAACCAAATTCTCAGAAACGATTATAATATTGCAACCAAGTCGCCGAAAAATAATTTTACATGGCTTTTAAAGACTAAACCTTTAGACTTAAGAGATACATAAAAATGATGTACTAGAGAATTGTAGTTCTTCTAAAATCCTAAAGAAAACCCCGCGATGGCATATCTCAATATGTTACGGTTAACTCACAATAACCATTTCATTCATTAAAACTTTAATTAAAAAGTGCGTTACTTGCGGCGTTATTTTCTAGAGCTCTTTGTGCTAAACTGTATTAATCCTTATCAAATTCAATATCACAGTAATATTTTTCATTTCATGTAGATACAGTTTGCATTTTTCACCCCACTTTTTTGTCGAGTAGTTTGAGTGCTATGACGATGTATTTGATAAGCGAATTCTGCGCGACCAATTCTTCGCCAATTTACTATTAGTTTATTCTGTGGTATAAAAGCGCGCACACAGGCGCGGGTGCGGGTGCGGGCAGGCCGCGGCTGTGGGTGGTCAATGTAACTTGTTGAACAAATCAAGGGAGATTAGCTACCGTGCGGAGCCGGGGCGGGTCACTAGTAAATAATAAATTTACTACAATTAGACCGCGATCAAATTTAACTTTTAACAATTAAAATTATACTATGTTTTATTCTAGGGTATAAACTATCTCCATTCCAAATTTCCTCAAAATCCGTCCAGCCGTTATCGCGTGAAAGCTCCCCAAACAAACAAACAGACAACGTTTCTTTTTTATATATTGGTATGGATAAAGTCAATAATGAGGATAGATTTCGTGTCCGCGGCATTTATCATTTAAAAGTCTTGGAAGCCGAAAGCCGGCACCCTCCTTTTTTTAATTTTGTTATAAAGTGAACCGGTTCAAAATTAATTCTTATTTCTTTACACTTCCCTAGTCACAGAAGTTCATATGTGTGGACCAAATTTCAACTGAATCGGTCCTATCGGAGCAAATTTGCTGAGACAGACGGTCAGACCGACAAACACACGAGTGATCCATAAGGGGTTTTTTTTCATTCATCCTGCTGAACCCTATAAAAAATGGGAAAAAAATATGTTAATTGATGTAGTCTAATGAACAAAGAATGTGAGACGCTTGATTTGATAAAATTGTATGAATTTGCGGCGTCTATTCCTTCTATATCAGTGGATTTTGTGTAGGTACAATATAGCGTGTTGTTATGTAATATGAGCTAATCAAAGACCAGTTTTTGTAGACCAGTCGCCAAATTGGAAATGTGTCTGTCGGCGAATTAAGTTTAATTGATCGGCTCGACCCCGATGTTTTCTAATATTCAGACTAAACTAGCGACCCGCCCCAGCTTCGCACGGTAGTACAGGGTCTTTATTTGTTCAAATCGTTACATTGACCACCCAGTGAGCGATGGTGGCCTAACGGTTCAATTAATCAATAGTGCAATTTAGAATCCAACGATACCGGGTTCAAAAACTAGGCTCCGCACCAATGATATTTCTGAGTTATGTGCGGTTTTCCATCGCTCCGTGCTTCGGAGGGCACGTTAAGCTATCGGTGTCCCGGCTGTTATTGATTAATAGCAGTCGTTAAGCCATGTCAGAGGCCCTCGGGCGGCTTGACAAACTCTGACATCAAAGGCCAGCACTACCTCATACGACAAACAAACAAACAAACATTGACCACCCACGGCCACGGCCTGCGCGCACCCGCGCCAGAGCCCGCGAACACTCAAACTACTGGTCAAAAAAGTAGGGTGTAAAATGCAAAATGTATCTACATGAAATGAAGAATATTACTGTCATATTGAATTTGATAAGGAATTCTACAGTTTAGCACAAAGAGCTCTAGAAAATAACGCCGCAAGAATAGCAATTTTTAATTAAAGTTTTAATGAAAGAAATGGTTACTGTGAGTTAACCGTAACATATTGAGATATGCCATCGCGGAGTTTGCTTTACGAGTTTCGAAGAACTGCAATTCTCTAGCACATTTTTTTAATATATATATTAAGGTTTAGCCTATGTAAGCCAGGTATATATATTTTTCGGCGACTTGGTTGCAAAATATTGTTTTTTTTCTACTTACATAAAAACTTAATTAGGTTTTATTATATATATCTATATATATATAAACCTTTCGTGAAAAATTATCTAACTAACAGTGAAAACCGCATCATAATCCGTTGCGTGGTTTAGGAGGAGTAAGCGGCCAAACAGACAGACAGAGAGACAGACGCGGAAAGCGACTTCGTTTTATACTTTTTATTGATATTGATGATGATGATGCACGGTGATGTGGTCGTAAATAGTACATAATCAAGTAAGTAGTATCACAGAATAAACAATAGTGTATCTACGAACGGATAGACCGGTCGGTATGGCAGGAAAGAAAAAATGACAATTCGGCATTTAACGCAAATACCTAAAGCTACTAAGATAAATATATTCGTTACTTTTCTTCCTTTAAGCTGGCAGTAACGCAGAATTATTTTTGAACTAGATACGCTCTTTACGGAAACAGACCGGAAGCTATCGACGAGATTCCCTTACCAGGCTGGACGGACTTTGATCGATGTTATTTTGAGAAATTGTACAATATATTCAAGACAGGGTGCGCTGTAGTTTCACTAAAGCATTAAGCTGGAAAGACTTCTGAAAAGTTCTTCCCCATCGCGGAGTAGACAGAGCTTCGCTACAACGTTGATAAGTATCGTAGCAGAATGCTGGAAGGTATAACTACTTACCAGCTATAGCGTCGCGGAGTAGACACTCGCAGTTGTACTTGGGCAGCCATATCGTGATGGGCAGCCGCTTCTTCCAAGACTGAACACTGCAGAGCTTCGCTGCAGCATTGCGAAACCTGCTGCGAGGCACGTGACCTAGAAATTGAAGGTTAATGGTTGTAGAGTGACAGGGGTGTATGTGTGTCTGATAATTTTGCGAATTGTGAACATCGTGAAGAAACTGGGGGAACTTATGTTAGATGATGATGAAGTAACCTTAACGTAAGAAGGTGATATATTTAATTTGTTGTCACCAACGTCTACTCATTTTCAATATTTTTTAGTTTATCCAAAGGTTGTCTGTAAGAGATTGCTGTAAGCGATAAGACCGCCGATTATATATTTTAGTTTACATTATGTACGTTTTACTTTTAAGTGGTATGCAATAAAGAGTTATCTATCTAATACCTTCCACAGCGATAATCATTTTCACAGCACAATCACAAGAAACATAACATCACAACTACAGCATACTCAATTAATATTTTATTATTACTATTTTGTAATAAAATAGTAGACACGAAACGACGCGATTCTCCGTTCACGGTTTGAGGCGTAGTGTATCATGTTCGAAATAGTAAAGACGGTAAACATAGTACCTAACGCTAGGCGCGTGCGAGTGGGAGCGGTTAGGTTGAGCTTCCATGGCAGGCGAAGAGATCTAACTTAATAAAATATAATCACTAAGACTACTCGATCACAGAAGAAATAATATACTCAACGTTCAAGACTGTAGAGAATTTTTTGAAAATAATAGATTATTTTAAAAAAAATACTTTATCTCCCGCGACTACGTCCACGCTCACTACTGTTTATCACGAAAAAAAAAACATCCTATGCATCTTCTAGGATATTAAAAACCAATGCAAATGTAGGTATAGCACCAATGCTCTTGAAGTTTTTTGACTTTTTTTCAAATGGATGAACCTAGTAACTAAAAAAAACTGATCCAATTTGGATACAATTTATATAGGACCAACCTACTCTTTCAAATAAACCATATTTTTTTTCAAATTCAGTCCTTTATTGACGGAGAAATCCGTGAACATACACAAACTAGCTTAAAAGCTAAAAATAATGCCAGCCCTGCCAAAAATGAACTTATGCTAATAAATTATATACTCTTGTAATTTGCTTATCAAGGCCTTCAATTTGATACCCATATTGTAAAATTTAAAAGTTTTTTTTTTGCATTTGTAAGTTTATCTATACAGTGAAATATATAGTTAAATATTTAAACGGGACTTAATCGCGCTGAAAACTTAATATTTATTTACCTCGACGTTCTCGTGACCACGATCAAGTTGCATTGATCGTGGTCACGAGAAGACTGAAGTAGCGGGTGTCAGCGTCGAGAAGGGCGAGCGTTGTCTCCAACTACCCGCATTTGGTTTTGTAAAAAAACTACAGTTTTTTACTAATATATTTATTTTTTTTATATTGCCTGTTTCACTCGGAATGATGTAAGGAATCTAACGATATACCATACCTCTAAATCTGTTCACGTATTTAAAAGTTATGGTGGAATAAAGAAACTCATATATGTACATACATACAAACATGTACATGAATCCTAAAAACATTACACTCCTTTTTTTGGGCAGTCGTTTAAATATACAACAAACAGTCGAACATAGAACCTCCAACTGTGAAATCGATTAATAATTAGCTTATACTTTTCTGTTTTCATATTTTTCAAATACACGGATTTGGTGATACACACTCTTATCAAAAATGTAATGGCACGGGTTGACAAAAAAGTTTTGTATTGCAACAATTTATAACAGCTCAGCGAAGTTATCGCACCCCATCGCATCGCTTTTAGTATTGAGAATCCTAACAGTAGATAATTAAAACCAGTTTAAATATTAATTTAGGCTAAGCGGGTGATAGTGAGTTATAGTGAGCCTCAAATCGTAACTAAAAAGGATTAACTCTGAATTAAATCTGTGGAAGCAAAGCAAATATTTATGTCTGTGGACATTGAGGAATTGCCTATATATATGTTTAAATAATGTGTATATATATATATATATATATATCCATACCCATACATAAAAGTGAAACGTTATCTATTTGTTTGTTTGTTTGGGGGAGCTTTCACGCGATAACGGCGAGACGGACTTTGATGAAATTTGAAATGGAGGTATAGTAGCTTACATCCTGGAATAAAACATAGGATACTTTGTATCCCGGAAAATTAGAAGTTTCCACGGGAAAAATGAAATAAAATAGATTACTCGCTGTAAAAAAACAACGGCCATGGAAAAGAAATAACAAGTATGTCAAAAACATCATGAGAATTAGTGCTAAACCTACTGTTGCATTGGTTTATAATTTCCTAGAATTAGTTAGTTAATATTAGTTAGAATAATTAGTTTATACCCTAGAATAGGATTCTGTATAAACAACATACATGTTATGCACTAAAAGATAATATTTGGTAAGATTTTGTTAAAAAAAGTTCTGAAAAAATAATTAAACTTTTTTTTTTTTTAATAAACAGTAATGACCTGAATGTGTAAATTACCCAAATGTATGCAGGACAAAGATTATTCTTGTAACAACAATTCCATCAATTCCTAAACAATATTACACATCGAAATATGTTTAAGTATACCAAATCCATAAATTATAATTAGTTTAATTTATGTTTTTTTATTGACTTAATTTTGAATTCAAATAAATCATTATTCCATGATAATTGAGTAACAAGACGCGAGCTGTGAATTTTATGCGCGAACTTCATAGCTAAGTTCCATGCATCGGCATCGCCTTAAGGTCAGGCTCCAAGATAACACTTTCGCACTCCCCTGCCACCTCCCCTACACTTTGCCACCCGCTACCCGCAATAAGCACTGAAGTTCCTGCGTAACAAAGTTGAATATCGCGAGCGCTGTTTGAACACATAATTTATCTCGGATCTAAATGACGTATGTCTCAAAAGTTATTTATTTTATTAGCAGGCTAATAATTTAGTTAGATAAATGTTGTCTAAGCATTAGATAATAAACTATATTTTCTTGCTGTGAGATTTATTTTAGAGATAAATCTTAAGCCATTGAGTAGAAAAATGAAAATATTACCGAAAATAACGTATTTTTTGTCAAGACAATGTATCGAATGAAATTCTGCTAATCATGTTTTTTTCTTAGTCTTAGAGAGATAAAGATCTCAAAAACATACATGTTAAGTTTCACATTTATCAGCATATTTATGGAAAAACCCTTATAAAGCAGAGCCTGGTCTTAAACACGGGTTTGTAAAGGAAGCTAGCGAAACAACCCGTGCGTGTTTCAAGGCAATACTGCCTCCTACAACTGGACACGGAAACGGAGACGCCTCCCAGGCACCGCATTAATTCAACCGTTACTCCTCATTACTCTCTACTCATTATTACTGTCCGTATGTTCTGTAGCCATAGCCTTTTACAGTGGAGCAGTAAAAGAGAAAACACGGCTAGCCACGTTATATTAATTTAATCTACCATTATATCTTTATTAGACGTGTCGTGATAGCACAGATTTAGAGATAATGTATATTAGTTCTAGTAAAGATGATTATTACAATGTTAAGAGAGATGAAAATGTAAGAAGATTAGCGTAGACAAATAGTTTAAAACTTATCTAGATGTAAATAGTTCTCCAATTGATCTAGGTGTTTATATTTGATGGAGTTTCAGTTTCAGACTATGTACAATGAAGATAATTTTAAAGTATGATCTTATCATCAACCTATACTTGTCCTTGGCTAGAAGTAGGCCTCTTCTAATTCACGCCACTGAGCTCGGTCTTCAGCTCTCCTCATCCATTCTCTTCCAGCCGCTTTTCGGAGGTCGTCACTCCACCTGGCCTCAGTGCGTCCTATACTACGATTGCCTAAACGAGGTCTCCACTCTAGAATTTGTCTACCCCAACGGTTATCGGTTCTTAGGGAAATGTGACCAGCCCACTGCCACTTCAGCTTGCTTATCCTTTCAGTTATGTCGGTTACCTTGGTTCTCCGTCGGATATCTTCATTACGAATTAAATAATGATCTAGGGGGCTTATAAAAAACTAATGAACAAGGACGTTTAAAAAAATGATGATGTTTGTCTGGATGTTAGTTTTCTCATCAAGTAAAAACTTCAGGACCGATTGAGATTTGGTTTTCACTGTTGTACAGCTCAGGCGGGTGTTCTTTTTATCTTAATGTGTTGAGAAACCGAGAATCAATTAAAACCTGTGAAGGGTGAAAGAATTTTGATAAATATTGTACTTTATTGTGCTTTCGCCCGCGACTTCGTCCGCGCGGACTACAGTTTATCGCGAAAAAAGCATCCTATGTTCTTCTAGGATATTTAAAACAAATGCAAAGGTATATCACCAACGCTCTTAATGCCTTTTGACAGACTTGTTATTATTTCGTTTCCATGGCAACCGTACCTCAAAGCGAGTCTCTACATTTTCCAGTTTTACAGTGGAAACTTACTATTTTCCGGGATAAAAGTATACGAGTATGGCCTTAGATTTTGTCACTTTGTAACATACAGTAACATAGACACTTCTATGTTACGAAACGTAGAAAAAAAAACATCAAGATTGTTAACCATTTATACTATTTTTGATTGAAATAAACATTGGGTATTTTTTTTAATTAATTTTACATGTATACGCAAAACGATAATCAAAAAGGTGATATAATTCTAAATTTACGTTATGCTTATCTTTACAACACTTCAACTTTACTACGTAACTATAACGTTACTACGTAACTATAACGTTACTACGTAACTATAACGTTACCAGCAACATAGAAGTCACATAGAAGTAAAGACGAAGCGTATTTATTGAGGTTTTAAAGAGGAATAATTTATAAATGCGAGCTGATAATCAAATACACATTGTCATGCTTTTATTAGCCACTAAAGTATAGAACTATGTAAGATGTGTGCAATAAAAACTGTCATTTACCTTTGAAACCACCAAAGTTCACAAAAAAAAACACTGACGCAACCCACGCGCACGCCTTTGACAAACTCCACAGACAACAAAATGACAGTTTTTTAATTTTTTATTCCTTTGCCAGAATCTTTAGTGTTGCCAGTGTCATTATAAAATACTACCCTAAAGTGTATTGAATATTTAGATGCCCAATTTTAGTAACATACAAAATAGTAACATATTTAAGTTGTGGTAAATCATTTAAAAAGTAAATTTAAAGACATGGAACCCAGGTTGTAACTGTTTAATTTATACACATTTCAGAAAATTATAATAAATTAGGATTTAAATAGAAAAAGTTAAAAAAAAAACGGGGTTTGGTTGTATATAAGATGTATTTTTTAAATGTACCACTTGTTTACATGTTTTTAAAAATGATTTAAGACCTAATTAGAAAACTTTCATTACAATTTATGAAGTGCTTTGTTTCTTATATGCAGTCAAATCATAGGGCATTTTTTTTTTTTATCTTCTGACTTACCCATTATATGTTCATCTCTATATTGGTACAGTATCTATTTACAAAGTTTCTTCAAAATCAGTCCAGCTGTTTTCGCGTTTAAACTCCCCAAACAATGTTTCACTTTTATATATTGGTGTGCACTTTGGTCCTGGAATAACACATAATGGGATTTTGTTCACATGAGCAAAGCCGCAGGGCGCAGCTAAGACTTACAACAAAAAAGTCTGTTTATGGAAGATCATTTAAAAATAAGTCTACAGGACCTACGCTACTGTTACAATACTTATAATGAACATATTTTTTAAATTATCTCTATGTATGTTTCACATAACATAAAAACGAATGGACCGATTGAAATGCAAGTTTCACTGTTGGATAACTTAGAATTTGACTTAAAAGTTGATGTACTTTACATCTCAATGTGACAAGTAGAATCAGAGCAATTGATGAAAAACTATATGATGGCTGAATGAAAGTATTTAATTCTGGCAAAGCCACAGGGTGCAGCTAGTTACAAGTAAGGAACTTGCCATAAGGAAGCTGATTGATGTTTAAAAATATCCAGAATAAGGAAAAACTACCTTGCATTGACATAATTGACTAAAATCACAGAATTCAAAAATTATGACGTCATAGCAATTTTAATTTAGCATAGATTAATGTTGCTTTGGACCAGTTATACCAGTGAATATACCATTAATGGTACAAACGGTACTAAGTTGTCCCATTCATTCCTGTAATGGTACAGGTGGTATTAGTTAATACCAATTATACCACTAGTGGCTCTTGGAGCTTGGAGATATTCAGTAGCCCCCTTTCTGACCCTTTTTGGGGGAAGTACACCCCAATCCAAAATTCCCACGACTAAAAAATTCTAAAAAAAGATTTAAGCTATACAGCTAAACTTGGTATACACCAAGTTTCGTCTAGATCGGTTGAGAAATGCGACCTGTAGAGGAGAACAGAGATACGGACATACGAAAGCATTTTTGCCCAAGCTGAAACGGAGACACTTCGCTCGCACTTCTTGCTCACTCGCGCTTCTTTCTCACTCGCTCTATTAGACAATTACATCATGGTATAAATGGTTGTTACATGTCCCACCTAATGGTATAACTAAGATAGGTTGAGACCATTTATAACATTGGATTATACTATTATTGCAATAAAACTACTTTATGGATTTTATTCTTGTCATACTTATTTTTTTACATTTAATTTTCTCAAGCAAAGTAAAATTTTCTTCAATTAGTGAATAACTAAGATAAACAAAATATAGAAAGGGTTGAGACTATCGTAACCTGGTCACCGCACATACAAAAGCAGCAAAAACTTTAGATCAAGTTGTCAATTAGGTAATCAAGTGATAAAAACTATAGGTAGTAAGATCCTCGCTGGAACTAGCAAGCTGCTGGTTTCAGCATGAATGGGCCAGCATTATCAACAAAACTTTAGATGATCTGTCCCACTTATACCACTAAGAGTATAGGTGGGATATGCAAATACCATTTATACCATGACGTAATAGTCTAATGGTATGTCTAGTATTAACTAGTACCATTACAGGTATAAATCGGACAACTTAGTACCATTTGTACCATTAAAGGTTAATTCAATGGTATAACTGGTCCAGAACAACAAATGTTTACAACGACATGCATTGTTGGACTAGTTTTTTTTTTTTAGAATAAATATCAACAGAGCAAGTAAATTGTAGTTGATCATACATACTAAATTCAACATTTGAATATTTTATTAATTTTGTTAATAGTTTAGCATATTCACAAGGACTTAATGCTAAGAAATCATTGTCTACCAGTCATCCTGAAGATAGATAGATAGATAATACTTTATTGTACACCAGTTTCCAAAAATTTACAACAAATAGAAACAATCTTATAACTAAAGTACAACAGGCGGACTTATCGCTAAAATCGAAAAACCACCATGTTTATTGAAGGTTCGTGCAGTAGAAATTACCTAAAAATAAAATTAATAATGCTTCTCAGTCTGTGTTCATCCACTACTGGACATAGGCCTCTCTCATTGGACAGCACAGAGCCCAATCTATAACTCTTCTCAACATACTCTTCTCCTAGGCCGTCACTCCACCTGGCCAGTGTGCATCCTGCACTATATTTTCCAAGATGTACTCTTCACTCGAGAACATGTCTACCCCAGCCGTTGTCCATCCCAATGATAATCCTTTGAGCTATATTGGTGACTTGGTTCTCTGTCAGTTATACTTGTTTCGGATTTTATCATTCAGAGAAACCACAAGCATAGATCTCTTCATATCTCGCTGAGCGACTTTAATTTAGTGGATAATCCCACTGTTAGTGTCGACATCTCAGCTCCATATTCATGTTATCACTCGTGAATGTTTAGGCACTGTGGAATGGATGGCGAGAAGACCTGATGAAGCTTTCTGTATGTCTGAATGTCTAAGTTATTTTTACCCAATTGTAAAGTCTGCTTGAGGTAGACATATTCCTTAACAGCTACGAGGGGTACATCATTGATGTCTACAGGTCTTGTGGTAATAATATCACTTACAAGTATGTACCACATTATTATATTTACTCATGTGTATTGTTTCTAATCAAACAAAGAATTGTTATCGCATGCACTTCGGTCTCAAAGTATTTAGGTAATAATTAAATACCTAACAAAATAATGAAAGCATAACATTGACAAAATATAACAAAGAAAATTGAAAAAACTCCAAACATTCTTACCAAGCAAAGGTGTTCTTGGATCGTCCACTTCCATGTCACTTTTAAAACTATTACAGCGTAACACTAACAATCAATAGGTTCTAGTCCTCATTTGAATAGGTATATTGTAATCTTATCTTTTTCACATAGTGAATTACATATTATTTTGTTGATGTTTAGATTGTTTACATTTTTTTCAAATTCGCGAACATTTGAAGTTTGAAGACGTTTGGACGTTTGATTTGACAATTTGACATTACATTCTCACTGATGACATTTGACTGCTTAATCTGATGGACTTTCTGTGTTCGGATTGAAAAAAGTGCTTGGGAAGTTTCGATTGCCAGTTTTGTCACTAACCTTCCCAAACCAATCAAAAATAGGGAGACAATAATGTACTGCCAAAATAACGTACAGCCGATAATGCATGGCCTGATAATCCGTGAACAAACCTTGGAAATATATGGTCAGCTTTTCTTGGCCGTGCATTATTGGCCGTATAAATTCAGTCCGCGTTGATAATGCACGGCCAATATTGTACATACAATAATCAATTTACAGGCTTCCAATGAGCGGTTTTCCAAGTGTCATTTTAGCATTATTTATCTCTCGCTAGATGACGTTAGCGGCAGTTTTGGTAACAGTACTGTAGTTTGGTTTGACCAAGGAAGTTTTATAAGTACATAGAACTTTCTTGGGTATGACCAAAGATTTTGAATTACGCTAACTGGCGGGTATGACATTCTGCGTTCCGTTGTTTATGGCACGTTGTGCGTCAGTTTTGTAATAAATTCATTACATATAATATTTATTGGTAGTATTTTCTACCTTCTTGATATTCTATATTATAAATTACAGCTAATTATCCAAAGAAAATGGACCGCTTTATTTACATTTAATTTATGTGCTTTAATAAATAAAATCTGAATATGTAAAAACTGCCAAAGTCATAATAATAAAAAAAACAACTTGTCGTGGCGCTCGTGGTTTGTGTATTTTAACGGTAAAACGCTGTTTTTACCTACTTTCCATTACTACGTTCAGTTGAGTAAATACCAAAAGTTACGCGAGTGCCATCTCTAGACGATGAAAGAACTAAACTAACAAATCCTAATGGAAAACTGCTCATTACTGGATGCGAAATATCAGCCCGTGACGATTTTGCATGACCATTAATGCACAGTAGATAATCCGAGGACAGCCATAGGAAAAGATATATAATATCTCCTTGATGCCTTCGTTTCGACTCGATGCAGGACTCCCGATCGTGGCATATCGCCCGTGAAGTAGATGCAGGACCCCCGATATTTTTGTACCAAATCTGCAAATATAATTTCGGGTGTTTTATTTAGTATTAATACATATCGTAGCGTCTTTATTGTAATATATAATTATTAATTATATATTACAATAATTAACGAACCGAATCGATTCGATTCAATATATTGAATGAAAAATATACTGAATTGAACGATTTGAAACCGAATACACAGAATAAATAATACCATATCGATCGACAACTGAGTTATCGAAGGTTTCGAAACTGCCCACAACGCCATCTCATCATCTCGAACGCAGGGTTTATCGTTGCAATAATTTCTGTGGCCCTATTACAGAACTTGGTTACAATCGGATTATCACTTTCTTCATAGCAATTTCAACTCTATCGCAAGGTATAGTGATAGCGATATTGAGAATCCGATTGAAGCCAAGTTCTGTGGTCGGGCCCCAGATAGTCTAGAATATAACAATGTGAATGTATAAAAATTGTGCACCGATTGGTCCGCAAGCTACATCGGTGCACAGTTTTACAATTTATGACATTTATTAGTTACAAACAAAGGTAAGCCATTGGCGGATACGTCAAGGAGGATAATCAACATCAATATAAATCATTTATTTATCGCCCCAAATCAAGGTAGAAATATTAGGTATGTCGGGCATCACCACCTAGGAAATTGTAACATGGCTAAAAGACGTGCATCCAAAGCATTAAATTATATACATATATTTAATTTAAGATGAATGATGGTCGGAATTTGAATTGATTTGTAATAATTACTGTAATGTAGCAAGTAGCAAGATGAAAAATATGCTGTTCCTTTTAACAGGTATATCAATGCGCTATCATTCCACTCAAATATTTTTATTTTTAAATCTCAATTTAATTTTGTTAAGACTGCAGCAGCTGTATCCGAACTCATGGATTGGCGCCAAACTGTTTGTTTTCGCAACAATTTTAAAAAGTTGCACATTGACGATTTTAACCGGTAGGTAATATTGAGGTAAACAAATACTATTACGATAGTACCATATACATGAATGACCGGAAATAAAAATAGTAATGTCAGGATAATTAGATGTCTTATTGGTTATTCTATGTTAAAGGAAAAACGAAAACCATCAAAAAAAATTGATAGTTGATACCGCAGAAAACAGGTAATTACTTAAGTATGCGGAAAAGTAAAAACAAGCTGATTAGACAAAAAGTAATCAAATATGCTTTAATTCTGAGTTCATTTAAGTACCTAATTTTGTAATAATTTGTTTTAGAAATGTGTCTGTAAACCCGAAACCGTTATTATAGAAGAAAAGTTTAGTTAGGTTAGGTTAGGTACCTGTGCTAAATTAAATAAACAAAGTTAAAACTTATGCGTTCAAAGTTAGCTTTCCAAACGTATGTACAATCTCCGTATATGCGGATCCTTACACTTTTAGAAGAATAGATAGAATTATTATTATTATTATTCTTTTAGCATACAAGTTTAGAGGTACGTAAGATTTGTGGCATTCGAGAACTTAGAGCAACTGCAACGTCGTGTCGGGTTTTCCAAATTTTTAATCTGTGTGTTTAACTGTGTTCCAAATTTTTAATATGTGTGTTCTGTGTGTTGTGTGTTAAGTCAAGAGTGAATAGATATCTACTAGGCAAGCGGGCTACACCTTCGACCACATCATCGCTTTCCAACAGGTGAGATCGTGGTCAAACGATTGCCTAGTCCGTAATAAAAAAAAAAAAACACTTTAGATATTTTAATCGTTAATTACTAAATTTTAATATTTGGAGCTAGTGTACTATAAAAAGACTGAGACCACACAGCCAAACAAACGAGTGAAGCATACCAAATGGCAGCTGTGTGCGCCAGTTTATAATTTGTGGTGTTTTGAGGTTGACACACAATTTAATTACCAAAGACTGCATTGTCATTGATTTTCCGTGAGAACTTGTCAGAATTAGCACGACTAACAAGGTCGAGATCGTGCTGCGATGTGGCGGCCGATCGGCATAACATGATGTAAGTGTGTGCGTAGGGCTTGGCGTACGAAATATCTTGGTAAGGTACTTCATTTTCTATAAGACAGTGTGGTTTCAATCTTTTCGTTGTCCGTCTGTCAGTCTGTCTGTCAGTCTATCAAGACCCTTTTGCTCAGGAGGGCGTGGAAGTATCAAGTTGAAATTAATATCAAATACTCAGGTCTGCAATCTCTTGGAGCTGTGAAAAAAATAAACTTCTAAGTCAACGCAATCAAAAGATACCGCCGATTATGTAAAATATACGATTACATTCCGTTGCGAGGGGCGATTTTGCCCCTCGCAACGGAATGTAAACCGTAACCGTAACGGGTACTTCCCGTTGACCTAGAATCATGAAATTTGGCAAGAAGCAATGTGTAATATAGCAAATGCAATATAGCACAATACACACAATATAGCAAATGCAATATAACACAAGCAAAGGGAATAAATAACTAGCTTATTTATTTATTTATTTCTTTGTTTCAACATGTAATTCTAGGTATAAATCAGTTCAGGCATTTAAAAGTTATGGTGGAATAAAGAAACTCACATACATACATACATACATACATACATACATGCATCCTAAAAAACATTACTCTTTTTTTGGGCAGTAGTATAAATATCTGAAAACGGTAACAAAAAAAACTGGGCTTGATTCACGTGATGGACGAACTATTTACATACCTACAAGTTTGAACGGAACCCTCGGTGCGCGAGTCTGACTCGCACTTGGCCGGTTTTTTTTTAAATCTTCTTGATTTGGAGATTCACTTTGCTTAACTGTCGTAATTCATAAAACTCAATCTGTGTATATTCTGGCTTCCATTGAAAGATTCAGTATTTTGAATAGATGGTGCGTGCCGCTGACCATGCTATCTGTGCATATACCTATCTTAACATTTAATTTGGTAAGCGAACGATCTCTAAGTAGGACAACACGGGTTCGAATCCAAGACCAAGATAACCTTTGCAACCTGCTGGTAGACGAAACCGGAATTAAGTAGATTTTTCAGTTAAATTTTAATGTGACTGATGTGGGATTCGTTGCGACACGCAAATTGTCGATGACCGTCGATGACGCATTCCGGTACTTGGGTGTCGCAACACAGCGCTTAGGTTTGTTATATTTATTGGGTTTTTATTTGTTCAAGTTAGTCTGTAGTACGTAATATATTAAAGTACAGGCAGGAAATCTAATTTTCGGTGGTCTCGTTCCAGCTCGTTGAGAAACGACGCGAAGATCCAACAGTCACTCGTCAGAACAGCGAGCTTTGAATACGCAAATATAAAAGCTGGTAAGGTGAGACCTCCGAACGCTCTAATAAAAGCGCTACAGAAGAAACGATAGAGTGAAATAGGGGGTGAAAAGTCTTCATACACTAGCTTGGTCAAATCCATCTGTTGAAGTTGTCGTTTCTAAGCCGGAGATTCTCGCGGAAGTTGAAGATTTCTATGTATGTGTTTTTATTTTTTTATACGTGTCACACACGTCGCAATCCTAACCCGACATTGAGGATTCCAGGGCCACTCTGACCCGCCACTATACCGAAGAGCTGCCAGAAATCGGCTTTGACGAAATCGAGATGGTTCTGAAACAGCTCAAAAATGGAAAAGCCTCAGGTGAGGACGGAATTACTACGAGCACTCTTAAGTGGTAAATAAGAAAATTTCTCAAAAAAATTCAAGCGATCGACTTGCGTTATCGCGGTTCAATAGCTTACAGAATCGGGGCCTTGGTAGGGCGCCCTCCAGCTAGGTGGAGCGACGATATACGCAAAATGGCTGGCAGTAGTTAGAAGGAAAGAGCCGAAGATCAGGGCGTGCTTTGCTCTTTATGTCTGCTGGACATAGATAGATAGATAGATCTCTTAGACTCTTTATTGTACACCACATAGAACAAAAATACAAAAATAACTAAAACATTTATACAAAATATATGGGAAAATGGGCGGACATATCCAGCAGTTGACTGACACGGGCTGATGATGCTGATGAATATATTAAATAGAACACTTATAGAAAGCTCCCGCTTGTTTGCTGCTCCCCGAACTACTCTTCACCCCATGCAAGAATAGGCATAACTAAGAAGGTTTAAAAAAAACGGAGAACACACCGCCAAATCGAAAGTGATGCACCCAAGGTATGCCGATCTGCTCGTACGCATAAGCCTCACGCACACACGCCATGTTAAGCCGATCGGCAGCCACATCACATCAAGATCAAGACTTTATTAGTCTTTATTCTGTTAAGTTCTCACGAAAAATATGAAACAATGTAGTCTTTTCTGATGAAATTGTGTATCACAAATTATCCAGTCGCCATTTGCTATGCTTCACTAATTTGGTTGGCGGTGTGGTCTCCGTATTTTTTTAATCTTCTTGGGCACAACTGACAAAGTCTTGCATGCTGATACCATGAAGTTTTCAACAATAATAACACAGGCACGGTCGTTACGTTGGACTTACTTATGTTACGTACAACCTCACCCTATGGTCTCATAATTATTGTATGTCTATACCTAAATACCCACTGTAAATTCGTTCCATTAGAGAAGAAGTTTCATAAATGGAGTCCGCCGTCGTTAAAAGAGAAACTAATGCAACACGCGTGGGAAATATTCGCTTTGGCATAGAAACTAGCGCCGCGTCTTTAGGATTCCTTCCGAGAACGGACTCTATCATCGGCACGAAGAGATCTCGGTGCTTTATCGTAACAGAATATCTACGAAAATTTGTTGTTTTTGGATGAAAACAATAATTTTGATGCCGTCCTGCAAAAGATGACTCCGGTCATAGATCTAATGATTAAAAGTGGGCAGATTAGGTACTAGCTCCTCGGGCGTGGACTTCATAACTTAGGTGCAAAGCACACAATGGGGAAGTTTTCTTTGGAATAAAAACAATATTTTTTCATATATATCGAAATATAATACAATTACATTAAAAGAGGCGAAAGAATTATTTAAATATCTTGAAAAATAACGAAGTTATTCTACTTTTTCTGCAGAGTTTTTGAAAGCAAAATAAGTCGCGGGTAATATGCAGTGGGTCGTTGGAGCGGAAAATCATATGTCTCTAACATTAGTAGGAACCAAGATATACAGGCTGATGACCTGGTAAGCCACTAGATCCTCACACTCCTAACCTCACAACCTTCTGAGGCAATTAAGAAATTAATACCTAAGTAAAAATATGGTTCAGTAGTTTTTAAGCGGGAAACGGAAGACTGATCGCTCCATAGGTTTCCTAGTACATAAGAGGTGACCTAAGAGACCTGTGATGTCACACCACATACGAACTGCGAGTTAAGTATTTTGGTTTCGAAAAGGTTGCAGCAAAAGTGGAATAACTTCATAACTTATCAAGATATTTAAATTATTCGTCACCAGGATTCATTGCAAGCTTAGTGTGATTTTATAAGCATAAAATAAAAAATGGAAACTTCCCCATTGGCTTAATCACTATCGGAGTGGCGTTTGTGTAGCACTTGTTAAAAGTGACTCTCATTCGCACTACAGTCTGCTTGTCTTTCTATCTTAATTGTTGATGCACATGAAGCACGACGGCGAACGGTGGGAATGTAGCTGTGTGGCTTGCTTGCCAGTAGTTGTAGCTAGTCCAGTATTTGTTTAAGTGATATGACAGCGTGCCGTATCTTCCCCCTTTCACTAGATCAATGATTTCGGTAAATAAACAATATATTTATTGTACCCCCTATTGAATTATTTACCTAGCTATTCCGTTCTCAACCTAATATAAACGGGCAATGACCCGTCCACCCACTGGCTTCACCCACTAGTGGGTGCACGGGTAATTCACATTTAAGCCTCTTCCCACTGCACTAGAAATGGAAAATAATTAAAAAAATATCGACATTTATGAAGAAAACATAAGTAGGTATATCAGATTCAAAATGTATTGACTTGTACAAACCGGAATTAGAGGCAACAGGAATATTAAATCAAAGTTATCTTACCTACTTATTTTATGCACCACAATCTATATAAATACATAACATAATATGTAGGACCCTACTTAATATACCGATAGATACCCGTTACATAAATTCCTGATATCTGGTGTCCCATTTTGCTGAGAATAACAAATTTTACGTCGCTGACGATAGTTTATATTGTGATAAACAGCAGTATAATATATTCGAGGACTTAGAAGAGTCGAGAGCCAAGTTAACATTTGATTTAATAATAACTTGCTCTTCGAAATCTAAATAAGTACCTACTTAGAATAAAGCACTAAGCAATAAAAAGTCTGTACAATGAAGATGGTAAAAAAAATTAGTCTAGGGGACTTTTAATAAGCCAAAACAATGTGTCTGTCTGTTTGTCTATTTGTTTGCACGCGCATCACGTAACATCTAATGGACTGATTGCGATGCGGTTTTCACTTGGTATAGATCGCAATCCGGACTTCCGGAGTAGAAGGCGAGAAATGGATGATAAAACTATTTGATGGGTGAACGCAATTTGGTATATTGTACAGGTGCTTTTGGTCCTGGAATACTTATAGAGATGCATACAAACATAATACATATAGAAATTATACAAAGTAAAAATATTTCCTCGTGGTCACACTAGTGTGACAAAACGGTGTGACCACTAGTCTGTCACCAAACGTATATTTAGAATACTTATATCCCAGCGCGTATTATCTAAAACTGCAGGCTTCGTGTCATTCCCCCTAGTTATCATCATCATCATCATCATCATCATCATCATCATCATCATCATGTCAGCCTTTAGAAGTCCACTGCTGAACATAGGCCTCCCCCAAAGAGCGCCATGACGAGTGATCTCGTGCCACCTCCATCCACCGACTTCCTGCGATGGCTACAATGTCGTTGGTCCATCGTGTGGGGGGTCTCCCCACACTTCGCTTATATGTTCGTGGTCGCCATTCGAGAACCTTTATTCCCCAGCGGTTGTCGGTTCTGCGAACTATATGGACTGCCCATTGCCACTTCAACTTGCAAACTCTGAGAGCTATGTCGGTAACCTTCGTTCTTCTACGGATTTACTCATTTCTGATTCTAACACGTAGTGAAACACCGAGCATAGCTCTCTCCGTTGCACGCTGCGCAACTCTGAGCTTTTGTATGAGACCAATAGTTAGCGACCACGTCTCAGTGCCGTGTGTCATCACTGGCAACACGCACTGATTATAAACTTTCGTCTTGAGGCTCTGCGGAATCTGCGACGAGAAGATATGGCGTAATTTCCCGAACGCTGCCCATCCGAGTTGGATTCGTCGGTTGACCTCTTTGTTGAAGTTGGATCTACCCGGTTGGATCGTCTGAGCCAAGTAGACATAGTGATCAACAGCTTCGATAATATCGTTCCCAACATGGCATGGTTCCGGCATGGGTACGACATGGGCATTTGACATGATGTTCGTCCTGCCCATGTTCATTTTAAGACCCACCTGTTGGGAAACAATATTTAGGTCACTGAGCATTGTGCTTAGGTCTTCCAGGTTTTCAGCCATGACATGACGACTATATCATCAGCAAATCGAAGGTGAGTGATGTATTCGCCATTGATGTTAACACCAAATCCGTTCCAGTTCAGAAGCTTGAATATATCTTCCAGTGCAGAGGTGAACAGTTTCGGAAAAATAACGTCTCCCTGTCTCACACCTTTTTGCAATTCGATAGAATTCGTGATCCGATTTTGGAGACGGACAGTCAGTTTTTTATTATTACTAGTACCAAATGTTATTTTGATTATTAATAGTCGTAATTATAATTCTTCAAGAGGGTTTTATAACCTTTCTTAAAGAACAAAACCACTACGCTCCTGTGCCACGCCTCTGGCGTAGTACCCTCGAGGATGACGGAGTTAAATAGCTTCTGAAGGACTTTAAGTACCAGTGTTCCACCCGCTTTCAATAGCTCTGTCGTTATTCCGTCGTCCCCTGGTGCCTTGTTGCTCTTAAGCTGTTTGAGAGCCATTCTGGTCTCGTATAGGCTGACGTCCGGGATATCTTCGGTATAATGTCGGGTCATACGGGCTCTTGCATCGCTAGTCCTGCTAGGTGGACTACGTGATGAGGTGTGTATTTGTCCATAGAACTTCTCGAGCTCACTCAAAATCTCTGGCTTCGACAAAACGATGCTGCCACTGTCGGTTTGTAACTACTCTCGAAAACAACTTATAGACGCTTATAGATACGTCTATAAGCTGCTGACGGCTTATAGATTCCCCCTATTAGGAGTTCAAAACTGTACTCGCTATCGAGTATCGTAACATTTTTGTATGAAATCCAGCGCAACGCCACTAGCGATAACTATATTTGTCACTATACATTTTGGCTCTATTATGAGTTTGGATAGCTCAAGGAAGTTCCTTGGGCTAACTGTACTACAACAGAAATCGACAATACGTTTGGAACTGTAGATATTACGCCGTCATGCTGGCGCCTTCTTAGCACTTGTCCGTTTCCAAATATATAAAAAAGATAGGGAACAAGTAAAAATTATAATAAAAAAACAAAAATCCCGACTGCGAACAAAACTATTGAATAAAAATTTAAACAACTCATGTGCTATGTAGATTCAAAGAGTGGTGCAGGTGTGGGGCGCGGCAGGCACGACTCATATATTTATTTACAAGCACAAATTAATAATTTATATAACCCCCGAGCTCCGACCCCCCACACCTCACCTCCCCCCTTAAAGCTAAGAAGTATCTCGATCACATCAGATTTACAAACATCAAAATCGGTCCATTCGTTTGGTAGTTTTGATCCTCACCACCATTCCCCTCCCCTTCCCCCCTATCTAAGAACCATCTCGTTTACCTCAGCTTTCAAACATAAAAAACCGCAGCTAATTCGGTCCATTAATTTGGAAGCTACGATTTGCACCCCCTTTTTCTCGACCTGTATCTCTACAGGTCGCATTTCTCAACTGATCAACAAAGAAACAAATATACATACAACACATACCCTCCTCAGTCGGGTAAAAACAATCGCTTGACGCGCGAGAGCTTAGAATAATTAGGACGTAAAATAGATCAAAGTACCCACAGATAACCTCCTGCGTCTCTCCTGTCAGCTCCGACATAACATCGGAAACTTAGCGCGCGTACGTTGCCGTAAACAAAAACATCAGGAGTGGTTGGCAAAACATCGAGGAGGATTTGCGTAAACATGCAAATTTTCCTCGTTCTGAACTTTAATACCCAAGTTAGTAGGTGCATGAGAGATTGTGTAGGTATGTATATAAATAAATAAATATAAATATATTGAAGACAATTCACACCAATTACCTAGCCCCAAACTAGGATACCCTTTACTATGGGCACTAGATAACGGATAAACATACATATGTACGAATATTACATCCAGTGGCAATATTAAATCGTGTCTACTATATACTTATCTCAATATATATATCAATATCAATATCTTAATATATTATTACATTATATTATTATATATTATAATATTAGTATTGTCTCTACATAGCATGAAACAAAGCGCTTTCCGCGTCTGTGTCTCTGTCAATCTGTCTGTCAGTTTGGCCGCTACCCCCTCCTAAACCACGCAAATGATTTTGATGCGGTTTTCACCATAAATTTTCACGTCTTTTTTAAATAATTAACTAACTGTGCCCACGGCTTTGCCTGCGTGGTTATTTCATTTAAAAGAACCAGACTCCTCCATAACCACGCAACAGATTTTGATGCAGTTTTCACTATCAGTTAGATAATTTTTCACGGAAGGTTTATTTATATATGTAGCCGTGCCCACGGCTTTGCCTGCGTGGTTATTTCATTTAAAAGAACCAGACAGTTGCGAGATCCGGATCCCCCCGGAGAGCGAAACGAGCCGCCGACCCAATCAGAGTGAAGGTCGAGTACTTGGTGTACGAGAACTTCGTATTTTTTACTTCTTTTTCACTTCAACAAAGGCGCTTTCCGCGTCTGTCTATGTCAATCTCTCTGTCTGTTTGTCACTAAACTCCTCTAAACCAGTCAACGGATTTTGATGAGGTTTTCACCTTCAGTTAGATAATTTTTCACGTAAGGTTTATATAATAGGTATACGAGTATAATACGAGACCTGAACGTACCGAGGGGAGAAGCGTCGAGTGAAGCTAGCCGCCTCCCCCCAAGCGGAGTGAAGGTCGAGTGTGCGAGAACTTCACATTTTTCTAAATAACAGGCGTGCTAGCTTATAATAAAGCAGTAACAAAAAGTCTATAAAAAAATGATAATTAAAAAAAATGGTCTAGGGACTTCAAATAAGCTACTGAACAAGAATAAATCATTTTTTACAATGGTGTCTGTCTTGTCTGTTTATCTGTCTGTCAGTCTGTTTGTCAGTCGGTCTGTCAGTCTGTCACGCATCACTTAAAAACTACTAGACTAGACTTTTATTTTTTTAATTGAAGTACTAGACCGATAGCGCTGCGGTTTATAATGTTGGATTCGGGTTTTCGATATCTTAATCCTATGATTAGAAGAGCAATTGATACAAAACTATGTGACGGCTGAACGAGTTTTCAAGATGTGTAGTATATTGTAACTTAGCTACTTTTGGTCCTGGCATAACACGTATGGGCTAACGAACTACTTCTTTTTTTTTTCTTTTTATACACTTTTTGTTAGAATGCTTTATTATAAGTCATCATCATCATCATGTCAGCCTTTAGAAGTCCACTGCTGAACATAGGCCTCCCTCAAGAGCGCCATGACGAGCGATCTTGTGCCAACTCCATCCACCGACTTCCTGCGATGGCTACAATGTCGTCGGTCCATCGTGTGGGGGGTCTCCCCACACTTCGCTTGCTTGTTTTTTTATTCTCTGCCATTGCATTGTACTTGTTTTGTTATGTCCATAGAGTGGACTGCCAAATCACCTCGACGTTGGTCCTTATTGGAAGACAAATTGCATCGTAAACTTGACGAATCATCCGTTGTTTTCTTTTAAAAGAGAGCTATGTGCTCGCTGATGCTGATGAAGGGTCTAGTTAGGTACTTATAGACTACTACTTGATGAACCCTTTCAGAGTAGGTATATAAAATCTATAGGGTATCACAGAAATCGAATAATATTACTATTCCGATTTATGTGATAGTAATTTATCGTAACCTCAAGCAAGCGCGATTTTCACTTGTCATCATCATGTCAGCCTTAAGAAGTCCACTGCTGAACATAGGCCTCCCCTAAAGAGCGCCATGACGAGCGATATTGTGCCACCTCCATCCACCGACTTCCTGCGATGGCTACAATGTCGTCGGTCCATCATGTGGTGGGTCTCCCCACACTTCGTTTGCTTGTTCGTGGTCGCCATTCGAGAACCTTTATTCCCCAACGGTTGTCGGTTCTGCGACTTATATGGCCTGCCCATTGCCACTTCAACTTGCAAACTCTGAGAGCTATGTCAGTTACCTTCGTTCTTCTACGGATTTCCTCATTTCTGATTCTATCACGTAGTGAAATACCGAGCATAGCTCTCTCCATTGCACGCTGCGCAACTCTGAGCTTGTGTATGAGACCAATAGTTAGCGACCATGTCCACGTCTGTTATAAGTATGGAGTATAGATATATATTTTTGAACCAATATAGATGTTTATTTTTTAGGGTTCCGTAGAACCCTTATAATTTATCCATGCCCGTCTGTCCGGTCATCTGTATGTCACAGACATTTATTCAGACACTATCATAGATCGTCTAGTTTATGGGGGGAAGATACGGCACGCTATTTTTATTGATTACTAGCAGTCGTTAAGCCATGTCAATATGAGATCAATTGTTAACAATTTGAATTTATTTTTACGAACGAAACGAAACGAATTACTTAAGATAGTAAGCGTGTTGGTCAATACTGTAAGCTTACTATTTTTAACTTGGTGAATAAATAAATAGATAAATAAATGTCAGAGGCCCTCGGGTGGAATGACAAACTCTGACAGCAGATGCCAGCACTACCTCATACGACAAACAGATAAACGGCACGCTTTAATATCGCGTTAACAAAAATTGGACGAGGCACAACCAGCGTCGGACTGGGCCGGAAGGGCCCGGGTCGCTCCCCACAATCCCGGGGCCAGGGATGGGATAAAGGTAGATGGGATACTATCGAAAAATAGTGAATTAAGTATACAAAAGACAACAACTACTTAAGTATACTTATCAACGATATATATTATAGAGTAAATATATTTCCAATTACTTATATAACAAATCTGAACATGCCAATTTATTTTTTATAAGAGGTTTTATTTCAGCTAAGCTGTCAATAACATGATCGTAAAAGCTGCTAGTCTCGTCATCCTTGATTAGATCAGATTATGTGTTTAATATGAATATTGCCCCAGTAGGGAGCGAAGTCTCGTTTTAATGCACTACGGCGCTGAAAATTGTCTCTCACATTCGTGAACGAAGTTGTGAGAATTACAGAATATGCTTCATATAAGGTTGTGTACGTGTTGATGTGCATGTTATGTTGTGATAAAATTTTACATGCACATGGTATGCAACTTTCGCAGAGGTCCGGGAGAAACACTTGGCGGCCTATGCATTGCAGCAAGCCCCGCAAGCCAGGCCCGTGGAGGGCCCGCGCTGGCTAGGGCGCAGCTGGCAAACGCCACCTCGACTTTATGGCCAGTCCGACGCTGGGCACAACAACAGGCATACACACCCTATAACTACATTCCCACCGTGTTGTGCTTCAGGTGCATCAAAAACAAAGATAGCGCGAATGTGAGTCACTGTTAACACAACGCCCACTCCAATTGTGACTGGTGAGCGGTGGTGGCCTCACGGTTCTATAGTGCAATTTAGAACCCAACGATACCGGGTTCAATACCTAGGCCCCGCACCAATGACTTTTCTGAGTTATGTGGCATTTTCCATCGCTCCGTGCTTCGGAGGGCACGTTAAGTTGTCGGTCCCGGCTGTTTTTGATTAATAGCAGTCGTTAAGCCATGTCAGAGGCCCTCGGACGGCTCGACAAACTCTGACATCAGAGGCCAGCACTACCTCATACGACAAACAAACAATTGTGACTAAGGCCAATTTTGTGGGTTGCACCTAATTTATGCGGTCCATGCCACGCCCGAGGAGCTGGTACCTTATCTTCCCACTTTTAATTAGATCTATGGAGACAATTAACGATTTTTCATTAGAAAAACTACTTCAAAAGGCATAGAGGTATGAACATATATAATTCATTGCTAAAAGGTTGAAATTTTGCACATTTGCATTAAATCGAGATGTTGATAAATTTTTATGGTATGACATAAATACAATTATACCTACTAGTAGGCCTCTTAAGCAAGAGTCAACCTGGGAAAGTACCACACCTTTCTCAAATATTCATTCGCCAAGCAGTAGTGTGCAAACATTTCTATGTTTCGGCTTGAAGGGCAATGCTTCCAGCTAAATTACTGGGCAATGAGACTTAAAAACAATTTTTTCAGAGTTACGAGCGCAGCGCAATGACGCGCAAGAAGAGTGACCTGCTCAAATCATCAATAGAATAAAAAAAAACATAATATTCTTATTATTTAATTCATAAGCTAGACATTTACCATAACATTAACTAGGAGAGATACGAAAACTCAATCCGGCGTTTCGTCATGATGCTAGTGTAAGAAGCGCACGTGTTGCATCATGCGCTGCATTGTAAACTTCGAATAAATATAAATATATATTAGCTGTACCCGCGCGGTCATTTCATTTAAAACTAGCCCATACGTGTTATTCCAGGACCAAAAGTACCTATAAAATACTACATTTCCTCAAAATTCGTTCAGCCGTCGAAAAGATTTTTATCAATAGCCTGGCTTCTTCTCATCGGATTGAAATACCAATTAACCCAGTTTTTAATTCATACCCTAAGCTATTCAACTATGAAAATGGCATCGCAATCGATCCAGTAGTTTTTACGTCTACTGGACCGATTGAGATGCCATTTTCGTAATGCGCGTACAAACATACAGACAAACAAACAGACAAACAGAGAGACACGATATTTAAAAATGTTGTATTCTTGTAAAGTAGCTTATTTTATGTAACCTGGACCATATTTAAAAAAAATATCTTCTTTGTACAGACTTTTTCGTTCTTATTGCTTTCTTTTAAGTATAGATTTTGCGTTTACTTCCTTTAAGGTTTCGACAACGTGTCTATGCCGTATATAAAGAAATTGGAGCATAGATTATAAATTGTACTACGAACTGAAGCAATAACGTAGCAAAGGAGAGCATGTGCCGCGCAGAAACAAGGATATTGCGGGTTCAAGTCCTGTCAAAAATATACAAAAACATTGAAATAGGGGCAGACGCATGCCGAGGCATTTCCGAGTCTATTATAAAATGAATTTACTGTACATATGCTTTCTGTGGTGGTAACACAAATGCTTTCTGTGGTGGTAACACAAAGACTGTACAAGAAAATGATTTAAAAAGAAGTGAACTTAAAATAAGCTTCTGAACAAGAACATAAGTTTTATAAATGGTGTCTGTTTGTAAAAGCTACTAAACCGATTGCAATGCGGTCTTCACTGTTAGGTAGCTTAGGGCTTGACTTAAAAACTGGTGTACTTGGTACCTCAATCCGACGAGTAGAACTCGAGCAATCGATATAAAAACCATTTGATGTCTGAACGAAGTGTGATGTCAACGAAAAAGTCTGTACAATGAAAATAATTTAAAAAAATATAGTCTAGGGTAGGTACATAAAATAAGCTACTGAACAAGAATATAACATTTGTTTGAATCATGTGTCTGTTTGTTTGTTAGTTTGTCTGTATGTTTGTTCACACATCACGTAAAAACTGATGCGTGAACAAACAACCGATTGCGATGCGGTTGCTGCGGATAGCTTAGGGTTTGACTTAAAAACTTGGTATCTTAATACAATGTTTAGAAGCCGGGCAATCTATAAAAACTTTTTGAGGGCTGAAGGAATTTTGATCAAATGTTGGTATATTGGTATTTTAGATCCTCCAGCACATAAAGTACTTTTAACCTGGAAAAATGACCACGCGTGCGAAGCCGCGGGCACAGCTAGTATATAATATAAAGTTACATATAGTGGAACAACTTGTATTGTTTAGGGCTGTCTCGTTCCCACCGGAAGGCAATCTAATGCAAGGCACGCGACCAGTTTCGTCAGCACATCAAAACCAGTTCTCATTGACCTGCCACAACATCCTTTCTCCGTTCAAAGTTGAGGGGTCTCGACAGCTTGCCTTCAGAAGGGAGGCCAAGTAATGCTGGACGTGTGGAACGTTAGTAAACACCAGTTGATCTAGGACGACCGCTTCGAGAGCCTTTTGCGACATCCTTCATTTAAATTCCATTCATGATGATTGAGATCGCTAATTGTAGAATGATCAGTTTTCCTAGCGTAAACAAAGAAGATATTTAGTTAGGTATGTTAGGTTATTACGGAAAATCATCACAAGAAAGAGCTTTGTTGTCTGTGGTTTGTGTTTGTTTATGTTGTTTTTTGTTTGTTTGGGTCAAATTCAGTATCATTGTAAATCTAAGATGGCCGCTGCCATAAAATGGCGGGTTACTTCTTTTTTTCTACCCCGCTCAATATGGGTGGCTCCATTCCAAATTTCATCAAAATCCGTTCAGCCGTTTGAGAGTGAAGTAAAAAGTATCCTATGTGTTATTACAGGGTATAAACTATCTCCATTCCAAACATGAAAATCCGTCCAGCCCTAGGAGGATACATTACTTTAGTAATATTTGGTCTGAGGTCCAGCCGTTATCGCGTTAAAACTCCCCAAACAAACAAACGAACTGCCAACGTTTGACTTTTATATACTGGTTTGGATAAAACAGTTTAAATGAAAAAAAAACTTTGTTTATACCTGCGACGGTTACTAGTATATTTCAGGAAACCAACATATCAAGGATTGCGTAGTGAGGACAAAGAGAATACTTTTTCGATTATTACCATTCTCCCCACTGACAAATAATATATTCCATAGTGGGGAGAAAGACCATACATTTTTTATTTTTCCCATTCTCCCCACTAGTGGGACAAAGCTGGTGAGGAGAATGGGAATAACCCCATCGAAGGACAGGGCCCTATTTCATAAAGCGACAAATCATAGTAAACCTACAAATGTCAGTCGAATACGCAAAACCTGCGTTTCACATAACAAAAATGTATGACATTTCAATAGTTTGACTGACGATTGTCGGTTCGATTGACATTTGTCAGTGTACTATAGTTTTATGAAATAGGGCCCAGATCTTAATTTAGCCAGAAGGTTAAATACATCATACCTGGTAATGGCGTCGCAAATCAGGTTATAAGTATAAGTTATTATTAGTTATTTTAGTTTGATACATCATTATAATATTATTAAGTAGGTATGTTAGTGCCAATTACTTTAATAAAATTCTTATTTAATAGTTACAAAATATTAATATTACAACAATTTCATTACGTAATATGTCAATTTCAATAATATGTCAAGTTTTAAATTTTAAGTATTCATTAATGTCATAAAATACACTGCCCATATTTTTTAAAACATTTTTGAACACTTTGTTAGAAAGCTCCTGGACATGCTTTGGCAAATGGTTAAAGACGCGAATACAAGATATAAAGGTGCTTTTACTATATACCTATCATTGTCTTAGCTCTAGGAAGGTACAAACTATCATATTGCCTCATATGCGTTTTCCTCACACGCATGTCACTTGAACATATAGATCTAAATTGTTTTTAACAAACAGGCACAACTCCAATATAAATATTCCTGTAACCGTGAGGTACCTTTTGTCTCTAAAAATTTGTCTTAAGGCGGGGTAGTCTCTCAATAGTTTGTCCTGCTCGTCCAGATGCAGTGTGAGCGGGAGAGGTGATACAGCTCGGGAGTCGATTTTAGACCAATTTTGTGGTTTTTTATCGATATCTCAATATATAAAACTCAATTAAAAAAAACTGTTCGCTTATTTGTCTAGTATAATAGTGTAGCTAAATAGTTAATTATAAAAAGTATGTCGTTGTCGCTGAAAATAACGAGAACAGGGATGCAACAAGTTATTTTCATGTCATAGTTCATGGTTTTTTTCCAAGGATACCAAGCCATTTCTGAAAATTCTGTTCGGTTATTTGTTTAGATAGTATACTTTTCTATCCACAGTATTTTTTGGTTTGCATAATGTTGTTTTATTACGCCGTTCTCGACGTTTTGCTATTCGTTCTTTTGCTGATTTCTGGACTGACCCCGCCTTAAAGATTCATCACTGTTCATACTGTAAATTATTCGCAGGCAATAATAATAATATACAATTGGATCTAGCATCAGGACACGCTACATAGTATATTTTTTATTTGACCAGGCGACATTGGATGTAAATTACAAAGAATATGACATGTGAGTACAATATTTGAAACATTCTTGATTTCAATTTATTTCAGGACGTCTTAGTATTAGTTTTATTACACTTGTACTTATACATAATACAACATTTCTTCCGTCACATGCAACAGCGCGTTCTGTTTACAAATGTTTTCCCGCGTAAACAAACGGCACTTAAATAGGCAGACTACCGCATGCACGCGTCATTGCTTCGCGGAAAGCCACACAGTGCAAGCACCCTGCCCTACTACATTTAAGTTCAAGCACAGATTATATATTAGTACAAGTGATCAAGTTTCGCGGTATCGACGACGTCTGTGATATTAGTGTATTTTTAGTCTGTGTTTGTTTTAAGGTGAGTTATGTTTATCTACTAATTAATTAACTACTAATTTATTAATTTAGGGGTTTGTTGTGATATAATTAAGGAGTTGTGATTCCTAAAATTTTATCTTTGAGTTGAGTTTCACTTGAAAATTGTAGGGCTACTCAAATAAAACACGTTAATTTTAACCTCTGACGCAAAAACAGGGGGTTTAATAAGTTTCCTTAGTTTGAAAACTCATGAATTTCTGTGATCTCGGACGTATAAAGTAAATGACTTTCTTTTGAATATGGGTCCCTTTTGGGGATTAAATTAGAAAATTCAACAATCGACTTTAACGAACAATAATTTACTTACCGATAAGTAAAATAAACTGTCTCGATTCGGTTTTCATGTTGAGTAACGGGATGGTCTGATAAGATTAATCAGTTTTAAGATATTTAAATTAAAATGTATCTACTACAATCTATTTATACGTAGCTTACAGCCAATCACTATGATCGACTATACTGCTCGGCCGATAATGCACGGCCTGAAACAGTTCACTAATCTGAACTGTGAATGAACTGAATCTTTTTTACCACTGCACTATTTTTATTTTATGAAAAAGTGGTAACACAGGTACTTAATATCAGTTTTCTCTTAAAATCAATAAAAAAACTTCTGTACCTTACGATTACTGGAGAATATACCTCTTTTTATTGCACAAATTTTCTTATTTGAGCTTTACTTTTTTTCGCATGAGGTTTGAGCTACTATTTTTATTACGCGGAAGATAAAAAATCTCATCAGTTCGTCATATATAAGTCTGGTAACTGGTAAATAAATACAAACAAACATAATTCCTGTTTCTGATGATGAAACGTAAGCGGTCACTTGATATCTGATGCAATTTTGCAAAGCTGAGCCGTGTGATTAGAAAGGCTAGGCTGATAGGCCGCTGACCTTTGTAGGTACGTAGGTATATAGATATGTTTGTATATCAAAAGTCAACGAACCTTTTGGAACTTTTGTATGTTATCGTAATATAATACAAGTGATAAGGCATTTGGGAGGGTTAGAGAGCGCGAGCGTCTAGAAGCGTGTAAAAGAAAGTTAATTATCTGTTTTATATACTTATATAAATTTAATTTTATAGATACCTAGATACAATAACTAATCTATTGGTAAACTTGTTTACACGTCACAAACAGCACAAATTTAAAGAAAAACACCTCCGACCGCCGCACATCACGCGTCAAACATAAAAAAACGCATAAAATCGCTCCATTCGTTTGAGCTACGATCCTCATCATCAGCCACGCGGGTGAACCTGCGGGTGCAGCTAGTAATACAAACACATATTAAAAAATTATATAACCCCCTGAAGTAGTATCTCGATCACATCAGTTTTCAAGCATAAAAACCGCATAAAAATCGCTCCATTCGTTTGAGCTACGATCCTCATCATCAGCCACGCGGGTGAACCAGCTGGGCGCAGCTAGTAATACAAACACAAATTAAAAAATTATATAACCCCCTGAAGTAGTATCTCGATCACATCAGTTTTCAAGCATAAAAACCGCATCAAAATCGCTCCATTCGTTTGAGCTACGATCCTCATCATCAGCCACGCGGGTGAACCTGCGGGTGCAGCTAGTAATACAAACACAAATTAAAAAATTATATAACCCCCTGAAGTAGTATCTCGATCACATCAGTTTTCAAGCATAAAAACCGCATCAAAATCGCTCCATTCGTTTGAGCTACGATCCTCATCATCAGCCACGTGGGTGAACCTGCGGGGCACAGCTATTAATACAAACACAAATTAAAAATTTATATAACCCCCTGAAGTAGTATCTCGATCACATCAGTTTTCAAGCATAAAAACCGCATCAAAATCGCTCCATTCGTTTGAGCTACGATCCTCATCATCAGCCACGCGGGTGAACCTGCGGGTGCAGCTAGTAATACAAACACAAATTAAAAAATTATATAACCCCCTGAAGTAGTATCTCGATCACATCAGTTTTCAAGCATAAAAACCGCATCAAAATTGGTCCATTCGTATGGGAGCTACGATGGTTAAAAATAGTTCTTAATAATATCTTCGTGTATCTATATACTTATAATCTATACATATAATAAAGCAATAGGAACTAAAAAGTCTGTACAATGATAATTAAGAAAAACTGGTCTAGGGTACTTAAAATAACCTACTGAACAAGAATAGAACATTTTTTTAAATTCGTGTCTGTCTTATTGTTAGTTTGTCCGTTTGTTCGCGCATCATGTAAAAACTGCTGAACCGATTGCGATATGGTTTTCACAGTTGGATAGCTTAGAGTTTGACTTAATTAGTATCTTAATTGGTATCTCAATCCGAAGCCTAGCAATCGAAAATACTTTTTGACGTTTGAAGGAATTTTGATCAAATGTTGGTATATTGGTATACCCTAACTTTTAACCTAGAGAAATAACAACGCGTGCACAGCTAATATTTTCATTTTTCTACTCAATGGCTTAAGTTTTATCTCTAAAATGAATCTCACAGCAAGAAAATATAGTTTAATATCCACTGTCAAGACAAAATTTACCTAGCTAAGTTATTAGCCTGGCAATAAAATAAATAATTTTTGAGACTTACGTCATTTAGTTCCGAGTTCGAGCTAAAGTGTGTTCAAACAGCGCTCGTGATATTCAACCTTATTACTGGCACTTAAGCGCTGGTTGCGGGTAGCGGGTGGCAGAATCACAGAATAAATAATAGTACAAGCAGAGTGTAGGTAGTGGCGGAGCTAGCGTGAGAAAATGTATTAATGGAGATTTTCTAGGTCTAAGTGCAGTGCAGTTACAAAAAGTTAACTAATAAAACATTTAAATAAGTTAATAAAAAACGTTTAAAAAGTCATGGTGAAACTTGAACAGATAGCCCATCACAATTAAAAGCGTATATAACATTTAATGTCTGAGGTGTTAACCGTTGAGCCGTTG
The DNA here is from genome assembly GCA_946251855.1 of Alsophila aescularia. Taxonomy (NCBI): domain Eukaryota; kingdom Metazoa; phylum Arthropoda; class Insecta; order Lepidoptera; family Geometridae; genus Alsophila; species Alsophila aescularia. Next base: position 41,245,882 of record OX276385.1, read on the forward strand.
AGGAGTTCGGTAGGTATAACTTAAAACCGACTACCTATCATAATAAAATGAGTAGGTACACAAAATTGTGTCTGTGCTGTTGAACGTTAAAGAGTTCCTTTATCTGGAGCTCCTGATGCTCGCTTAAATAAAATCTTTTAGAATACCAAATTTTGTTCAGCCGTCAAATAGTTTTTTATCGGATTGCTCGGCTTCTACTCATCGGATTGAGATACCAATCACACCAGTTTTTAAGTCTAGCCCTAAGCTATCCAACCACATTGCAATCGGTCCAGTAGTTTTTACGTGTTGCGCGAACAAACAAACAGACAGACACGATTTAAAAAACAAGAGTTTATTCATGTTCAGTGGCATATTTTAAGTACGCTTGCAATTTTATTTAATCTTCATTGTACAGACATTTTATGCTAACTTTTTTGCCAGGAAAAAAATACTCGTGTCGAATGTGCGAACATACAGACAATCAGACACAATTTAAAAAAACCTTTTGTTTTTAATTATGTTCATTGTACAGACATTTTGTTGCTTACTGCTTTATTATCCATACCAATATTTATTTATTCTGTGCCAATATATAAAAGTGAAACGTTGTCTGTTTGTTTGGGGAGCTTTAACGCGAAATTTAGAATGGAGATAGTTTAAGCCCTGGAATAACATATAGGATACTTTTTATCCCGGAAAATTGTAAGTTTCCAAAGGGAAACTGGAAAATGTTGATTATTCACTGTAAGGAACGGTTGCCATCACAGAATGGTCTGTGGTTGCTATGGAAACGAAATAGCAAGTCTGTCAAAAAACATCAATAGTGGTGCTATACCTATTTTTGCATTGGTTTTTAATATCCTAGAAGAAAATAGGATGCTTTTTTTCGCGATAAACAGTCTGTAGTCCGCGCGGACAAAGTCGCGGGCGGGAAAACTAGTAAGTAAATAAATTCATCATCATTATTTCCATACACATGTGCTATTTTCTACAAACTCAGCGCCCCCTGGTGGAGTGCGTCACGAGTCTAGCCGGCTAAACCTGTCACCACCATGTTTCAACCGTAGCATCCCATTTAATTCTGAGATATTATGTCGGTAGCTTTAGTTCTTCTATGGATATTCACGTTTTGGATTTAATCTCGCAGTGAGATCCCAAGCTTAGCTCTCTCATAGCTCGTTGAGAGACTAAAGTGACTTTGAGCTTATGAATCAGAACCACTGATCTATATTGTTTTACTGTGCCGTACTTTCGTTTGTGCTGATTCAAAGCGCCACACCGAGCGCCCTTGGAACTAAAATTGATATTGTTTCATCTCCTGACGTTAGTCACAGAATAGTGCAAATCCATAGTTCCGCGGACGCTTGCAACTTCCAAACTATTGCTATCAGCGCCAAAATGGTGATAATCAAATGCTCTCATTGCGACGTTCGTCAACAGCCTGTCTAGAGTACTGAGTAATATGCAGTTGTCCTATCAGAACATAGAGTACTGAGTAATATGCAGTTGTCCTATCAGAACATAGAGTACTGAGTAATATGCAGTTGTGCTATCAGAACATAGAGTACTGAGTAATATGCAGTTGTCCTATCAGAACATAGAGTACTGAGCAATATGCAGTTGTGCTATCAGAACATAGAGTACTGAGTAATATGCAGTTGTGCTATCAGAACATAGAGTACTGAGTAATATGCAGCTGTCCTATCAGAACACGTAAATAACACAAAAATACAAAAGTGTTTGGAAAAAGAAATAGCTTAACCTGAACTCTTGTTATTACCTCATGTACGTATCGAAATAAGGTTTGTGTACCTCCTTACTTCACCGTGAGTATACTCGTATTCTGCTCGGAACTGGATTAATTTGCCTACTTCTTATCAAGTTAATGATACGCTTATTGGTTTTCGATACTTTTAATTGAAACTTCGATTTATTTGTAAGTAATTAATGTCAATTAATTTAACATAGTACAGAATTATATAGAGATATAGTAGTGTTTCTTGGTGTTCTCTTCTCGAACGGGTGTATTTCCGAAGCACCAATAAATATATATATATATATATATATATATATAAAAATATCTACCTATAGTTACTTACTGAGACAGTATTTTGTAACCTTAAAACTTGTGCTGGGATGTTGAAAGAAGTAAACGATTTCAAGATAATTTTGTAGGTATGTTTAAGGTTGAGAAACTTGATCGAGGAAGTTTCCACACAAACCCTGTGCTCGACTCTCTTATTAGAAACAGTTTACTATTACTCATCCAAGCTTCCAAGCTAATTAGCAATATCCGATACCTATACATGCCATCGCCATATACGTTCCGTTGCCTGTCCATACCATCGCTTTTACAAATAAGAATTTTCCGTGAACATCATATTTTACGAATCAAGTGCAACTGGACTGGCTAGCACATCACTATTGTACATCATCATCAGCCTATACTTGTCCAGTGCTGGACGTAGGCCTCTCCTAACGCCACTGAGCTCGGACTTCAGCTCTCGGCATCCAGTTTCTGCCAGCTGCTTTTCGCAGGTCGTCACTCCACCTGGCCGTGGACCTTTGCCTAAATGTGATCTCCACTCGAAAACTCATCTACCCCAATGGTTATCGGTAGTTCGGGAAATGTGACCAGCCGTCTCCGGTGTTCTCCGTCGGATATCTTCATTACGAATCTTGTCCTTCAGAGTAACTCCAAGCATAGCTCTCTCCATAGCTCGCTGAGCGACCATTATGAACTATTATTGCTAGCGAACGTCCATAAGGGTTGCAAATCTGCCATTTCTTTGAATTTACAGTTAGAAAAAGTATTGGAGTTATTTTTCTCATATTCCTTTATTGTTGTTTGTAATTAATTTGTTATGCGTTAATATATGTAAATCATTTCACAAACATCAGTAATTATCAATTAACCCTGAGATTGTTCGAGTGGAATCTTCACAATGTAAATATTGTTGTAATGAATCGGAACATGATAATAATTCCAACTTTACCTATGCTGCGGTTGGATACAGTTATCAGTCCATACATTTCATTGTTGGTAAATTATGTCGAGTTATTGACCCTAAGTTAATTGTTAAACAAGACTTAAGTTCAAAACATATAACCCTTTCTTTGCATTGCCGTAGTCGAGAATATTTTTTTGCCTAAGACACTATACCTGAAGACGACCTCGCTTGTCAAAATCGAACCAATAGGGGCAACGCTATGGTGGAACATCCACATACCCACATACATAGATATATACAAAGACTGTTAAACTCATTAACCTTCCCTTGCTTTGCCGTAGTCGGGCAAAAATATGTTTGAATGTACCTGTATCAATCACCATGTGGCTTGCTAATTTTGTCGTGACGTGGTGTGAAATATTAGAACGTAATCGCAGAATAAATAACACTTGATGACATACGCTGACATGCTTTCGTGACGTGGTGTGATATTGGAACGTAATCGCAGAATAAATAACACTTGATGACATACGCTGACATGCTTAGTCCACGAGTTTTATGAAAATTATCTAACTATTTAGTATAATTTACTATAGAATTAGATACTAGGTACACTATAATATTACATCACTATCATATACATTACCAAAAACCATGGATCTAGTTAAAAGAGGGAAAATACGGTACGCTTTAATATCACGTAAACAAAAACTCTATCCACTGCTGTATCTAGACCTCTCCGAACACAATGATTCCCTAAGTTCGCCCGATTCGTGTTCCTCCACAACTCCGCGCAATTTAAAAACTCCACGCATGCCCCACTTATAGTGGAGACGGCTTATTTAATTGGCAAATAAGTAACTAAACTTAATCATCATAAAAAGTAAAAAGCCGCTATCCATAGTTTGGAGCCGGGGCAGCACACATAATTAATCAACTACGCGCGCTGACACACGCTTCGCGTAAATGTTTGCGTGGAGCGAACAAGCAAGCGATACGGGTTAATGCGTGTGGGAAAAGTATGGCACAATATCGCTTGCGATCTTTTGATGACGAACTGTGACGAATGGTTTTGTACCACGCGACACGCACACCACTAATAGTCGCGTGATCGCATTTTGAATAATAGTAAGTACTAGCTTACCCGCACGCGACTTCGTCCGCGCGGACTACTGTTTATCGCGAAAAAAGCATCCTATGTTCTTCTAGGATATTAAAAACCAATGCAAAAATAGGTATAGCACCAATGCTCTTGATGTTTTTTGACGGACTTGTTATTTCGTTTCCATGGCTACCGTTCCTTACAGCGACTAATCAACATTTTCCTGTTTTCCCGTGGAAGCTTACAATTTTCCGGGATAAAAAGTGTCCTATGTATTTATTATTCTTGGGTATAAGCTATCTTCATTCCAAGTTTCATCAAAAACCGTCCAGCAGTTAACGCGTGAAAGCTCCCCCAAACAAACAAACAGACAACGTTACACTTTTATATATTGGTATCGATTAAGTGCTTGATCTTTATTTGTTTCTTTCATCGAAAGCCTCTCCAGATGCGCTACTGAACCCAATGTTCGGCTCATCTCCTGTAACTGCTGCCAGCAACACAGTTCATCGCTCCATCTGACCAGAGCGCGTCCTACATTAGTCTTCACGTGGTCTCCTCTCAAGATCACGCCGAGCCATGGTATCGGTTATTCAAATGTCGCTGGCCCATTGCAACTTCAGCAGTTCAGCCTGCTTATATTATCTGAGCATTATCTTACCACTAGTGTTATCATTATAAACAAGATATTTACCATGTAACATCTTTCCGCTCGCTATCCTGCAATCTATGGAAGTGATTTCGTGAAAAGCGTAACCAATGTGTAACCGGAAGTGTGTAACAGGAAGCCGTCCCCGGCTATTTGATTTGACCAATGAGCGCGCGCGGTGATATCAAGCTAGAAGCCATCACATAAAATGTTTATAAAGCAAAATTTAAACACTTCAGCCGAGAATATAACTCCGGTACTTCAGACTTGACATACGGTTTTCTGACGAAAAGTAAGATCTATAGATCAGATGAAGTAGTTGCTGATTCACAGTTGACCAATGAGCGCGCGCGGTGCTAGTGTACGCTAATGTTGCTTATTACCAAGGTGAGATGTCAGATGTTACACATCATATGCGACTACTGCAAGTTGAGCTTGTTTTATTACACGACTGCCCAAAAAAAGGAGTGTAATGTTTTTAGCATTCATGTATGTTTGTATGTCTGTGAGTTTCTTTATTCCACCATAACTTTTAAATGCCTGAACAGATTTAGACGTATATATCGTTAGAATCCTTACATCCCCCCGAGTAACATAGGAATGTTTTTTTTAAAACGTTCCATTTGGTGGTGTTATTTCAAATACGAAAATAATATTTTATCTTCGAATTTTACAATATGGGTATCAAATTGAAGGCCTTAAAAAGAACATTCCAACAATATATCATTTATTGGCAAAAGCAATTTTTTGTCTGGACAGGGTGTTTTTTTTAGCTTTTAAGGAAGTTCATGTAATGCTGGTTCGCCAAGAAGCGCTTTTAAGCAAGTTCATGTAATGCTGGTTTGGCCAAGAAGCGCTTTTAAGCAAGTTCATGTAATGCTGGTTTGGCCAAGAAGCGCTTTTAAGCAAGTTCATGTAATGCTGGTTTGGCCAAGAAGCGCTTTTAAGCAAGTTCATGTAGCTGTGTTTGCTTGTAGTTGTATCTAGTCTAGTCCAGTTTTGTTCACGTGATATTAAATAGATCTATGAGTTCTCCTTGGTCTTGGGGGGAGGAGATCAACTTCTTTAATTACAAGAACTCCCCCCAACTACAGAATAATGGGACAATCTTATCAAATTATTGTATTGTCATAGATAAGTGTGCAGAGTCAGTTCAATCTGAAGTTTAGAAGTGAATGAAAATCACGTTCAAAAATTTTTATACCATCATGATCATCATCATCATGTCAGTCTTTAGAAGTCCACTGCTGAACATAGGCCTCCCCCAAAGAGCGCCATGACGTGCGATCTTGTGCCACCTCCATCCACCGACTTCCTGCGATGGCTACAATGTCGTCGGTCCATCGTGTGTCTCCCCACACTTCGCTTGCTTGTTCGTGGTCGCCATTCAAGAACCTGTATTCCCCCAGCGGTTGTCTGTTCTGCGAACTATAAGGCCTGCCCATTTCCGCTTCAATTTGCAAACTCTGAGAGCTATTTAGGTAACATTCGTTCTTCTACGGATTTACAGGACATACAGGAGAAACTAATACAAGTATGATAAAAAATATTCTTATGCTCTCTCCGGCTATTTTTTCTTACGTACAAGCGCTTTTTCATTTAAGAAAAATGTATGCAAAGCTCTGTGAAGGTTAGCACAGAGAAACCGTCTTTACCATGTAGTAAAACTGGAGGGGGTGCGGCACCCCAGTTAAATTTTAGGGGGCTTTCGGCCCCCTCTGCCCCACACTTTCGCGGTCCCTGCGATTGGTTGTGGTAATTAGATAACGTATGGTAAAAATTCAGGACTAAATCCCCGTAGATTCAATCCAACTCAAGTAATCCAAACACAAGACTACCTTTTCCAAATCTTGAACTACCAGGAACTTATAACTCAAGAGCATCTGTTCCTTTCAGCAATGACTCGAGTGTGCATCATCGGCGCCGGCGCCGCTGGTCTGTGCGCAGCGAGACACCTCCTGGTGGAACCTTCCGTCAGCCAGGTGGACATTCTGGAGCAGGCCGCTCAACTAGGAGGCACCTGGGTGTATACTGAAAATGTTGGCTATGATGACTTCGGACTGCCTATCCACACCAGCATGTATAAGAGCTTAAGGTAAGCATCTTTATTTACCACTATCACTGTCAGTACGATTATAGTTGACTAGCTGATGCCCGCGGCTTCGCACGTGTAGTCATTTCTGTAGCTTAAAAGTACTCTATGTGCTATTCCAGGACCTAAAATACTAATATACCAAACATTTGATCAAATTTCCGTTCATTCGTCAAAAAGTTTTTTATTGATTGCTCGGCATCTAATTATCGGATTAAGATAGCAAGCATCCCAGTTTTTAAGCCAAACCCTAAGCTATCCAACAGTGAAAACAAACAGACAAACAGAAAGACACGATTTAAAAAAAAAAACTTGTTCAGTAGCTTATTTTAAGTACCATAGACAACTTTTTTAGTTATCTTCTTTGTACAGACTTTTTCGTTCCTATTACTTTATTATAAGTATAGATGATAGATTGTAACTATTTCGATATAATTAAATGTAAATATTTAACATCAGTTGCTTGGTATTTGACATGTATCGGAATTGGTCTCGACTGCAAGGTAGATAATCAACCTTAGGACATCATTTGAAGAGCTGCTGGTACAAATGTCGTACCTACTCGTGAACGGGTGCTGCTTATGCGGACTGGTCGAGCCTGGTTTCTTATTACACATTTGTATTTTTACACGACTGCCCCAAAAAAGGAGCGTAATGTTCTTAGCATTCATGTGTGTTTTGTATGTGAGTTTCTTTATTCCACCAATACTTTTAAATGCCCGAACAGATTTAGACGTATGGAATGGGGTATCGTTAGAATCCTTACATCCCCCGAGTAACAAAGGCTATTCTTATGAAAAAAAAAACCACTATGGCGACAGTATAACTTCATTTTCAAAGGCGAAAAAAGTATTTTTTCTTCGAATTTTACAGCATGGGTATCAAATTGAAAGCCTTGATAAGCACATTCCAACAATATATAATTTATTGGCATAAGTTCTTTTTTGGCGGCAGGCGTGTTTTTTTAGCCTTTAAGCTAGTTGTTTTCTAATGACGCTGTACTAAGATAATACAAGTAAAGTCACATTCGAGAATCTAACTGTCTGGTTCAATTCTCTGATAGCCTGATCGTAGATGATAGTCACCGTAGGTTTATTAGCACAAGACTTCACAGGAATCATGAGACCAAGGAAAGGCTACTTTAATTAGGGTTGGCAATGTATAAAACAAGTTTATAAGACATTAGTTTAAAACAAGTGTTCAAAACATTTGTTTAAAACACTGTAAAAAACACACACCTGCTTAAAACACAATTTAAAACGTTTAGTTTTAATCATGTATAAAACATACATAAAAAAGATCAAGATGTTTTATTTCATAATAATTACTTTACTGAAGTTAATTGTACTAGGGCAAGACAAAAGGACAAGCATCACTACAAGAATCCTAAAAACATTACACTCCTTTTTTTGAGCATTCGTGTAAAAAGGTTACAGTGGAATTTTACAGAAAAGTGCTAAAGTTATGTAAAAGATTATTGAGAGGCTTTATTTTGATTTTACAGACTTATGCGTAGGTTTCGCAACCGATATTGATGAAATGTTTGCTTCTATTATAGATTACGTAAAATGGATGCAAACATTTCATCAATATCGGTCCTGTAGTTTTGAAAGGCGAGATGTTAAAATGGCAGTCAAAGTTCACAGACAAAAACCATTTAACAGCCCTCATCTCTTTTTTCATCTCTTGAATCTGACGTCACTAACGTCTTATTGAAGAGGTATTTAAGTTTCAACAAAACAACCAAAACCAAATTATAAAGTAGTTAGGAAAACAGCTTCAATACTGTCTCAACCATAATTATATATATATACGTTATCTCGTCATAGATTCAAATTTTTTATAATGAAATAGGTCAGTGTGCCTCAAACAGTATCAGCTGATTATTTAGTGACGTATTTACCACTGTTTACGTTCCTTTGCTGGACGTCAATAGATGGAGTTGTTTGAATTTTCCAAGGTTTGGATAGCTTCACAAACATTCCAGAAATACGACACTATCTCGCGACACTCGTCACACGTGGTCAAGGTAGCTGAGCTGATCGTGTTATGTCGATAATAGCAATTAATAACTTATTATTCTGCAATAAAACACACAAAGAACAGTCAGATGAGGAAATGCAACCATGCGTTAGAGTATGTTTTTGTAAACAGGCATTCTATTTCCTGATTGAACGTAGATTGCATAGGCACTTGTATGCCTATGCCTTTAGGAACTGGAAAATGCGTGCGTGCTCCATCTCTAACCATCATGTATTTTTAACTTTGGGATTTCAGTCGCAATCAAATCTTGAATTTATTATTAGTTTGTCAGGGGTTGACACTGTGGGTTGACTATAGAATCGAGGGGAAGGAGTTGGGCGGAGGGGGGGGGGGGGAAGAGGGAACAGAAGCAGATTAGCAGATTATTATTGGGTTGGAGCAGAAGGGCTTTATTGGATTTGGTATGATCGTCACAAATTAAATATGCCGACCAAATTTTTTACAATACTATGCTATCTATCAACCAACCTCCAAGTCACTGGTGTGTTCTTACTCTTACCACTACTTCTCTATCTTATCTTCAACCTGTTTATGTTAAACAAGCATCACTCCACACAACAGGTACGGTCCCACTGTGGCCAAATATTCAATAATGTTCGCTTTTTAGGCTAAACTAATAACAAACTAATACTCATTTCAGAACCAACCTCCCCAAAGAGATCATGGGTTTCCCCGACTTCCCCGTGTTTCCAGAAACAGAGAAGTCCTACCTGCCATCCAAGGATATGCTGGCGTTCCTCCAGCTCTACTCCGACAAGAACGGAGTCACCGAACACATTAAAGTGAGTACACTTTTACTTCTGAACTGAACTGCAATCAGATATCATCTTCTATCAGATATTGACATCATCAGCGTTAACCTGATCTTGGGTATCCAAGTATTACTTGCTTCGCTTGCTTTATTGTCGTGTGAGGCAGTGCTAGCCTCTGGTGTCAGAGTTTGTCAGGCCACTCATTTATTAAACTTATTATCCACTGGAAAATGATAATTTCATCTGGCATAGTAGAACCTCGTCTGTTTCACTTACAGTACCAAAGCGTTTACGTATTTAGGAAACTGCCCTGCAGATGAAGCAGTTTGACTGAACTAACCTTTTAATCTGTCATTCCAGTTCAAACAACATGTACAGATGGTCAAACCGAAGACTGGTCCTTCTGGGGAGCTCTGGGACGTATCATCCAAGGACATCGTGACCGGAGTCTCTCAGACCAGGGAGTACGACTACGTGTTCGTGTGTAACGGGCACTATAATACTCCGTTCATACCGACCATTCCGGGCCTCAAACAGTTTGAAGGTGAGCAGCATTCACTAACTTTGGCTATAATATTTTGTGGCCATAATATTTTATGACCATAGCGATTGCAATGCAGCCTAATAAGCTAGATACAGGGACACCTTTCACTATTCAATAGATGAGCAAAGTTGTTTCCCGCATTTCTAGCTCCATATCTTCTGCAAGTTGCCACCAAATAGGCTACACATAAGTCTTGCGACACACGCACTAAGAACACAGTACGGGAATATCTCTCCAGGGTACAAGCACGCAACTACCTCCTGTTTCAGTAAAGCTTCCGTATACGTAATGACAATGAAGGCATTTATATTAACTCAATTAACGACTTTCAATTATTATTTTTCACTGTGCTGTAACCTGTAGAGCGAAGTCATGAAATTCTCCCATTCCAACTTTTGTGTAAGTAGTCACCTGTTTTGTTTCAGGATTAGCCTATATCCCCTTAGTCATATCCCACACTTCAAATAGCATTCTGTAGATCTATGGCACCCTATGGCACCATCATCACCAGACTTGTTGTGATGTAGTTAACTGCTTCTGCTGAACGAAAGCCACTGACCCTGACGCTGCCTGCTTCTCCACTAACAACTACAATAAAAAAGTACAGCTATTCTTCTTCTGCTTAGCGTTTGCCAAGAATAGTGTCAAGGTTCTTCTTCCTATTCTATCTATTCCCCTGTACTATTAGTTGTTCTACGACTGAACACGTTACGACCCACCCTCAAGGATAAGCCCATAGCTTTCATGCCTCATTGATAGGCAGTTCTTCCTCGAGTTCACCAAAGCCTTTCTCTCCCAGGTGACGTGATGCATAGCCACGACTACCGCGTGCCCGAGACCTTCGCCAATAAGAGAGTGCTGGTCGTCGGCGCTGGACCCTCGGGCATGGACATTGCTTTGGAAATCACCAGCGTTTCCCCCAAGGTATGTGTAACATTGACAACAGTTATCTTATGAGTGAGCCTGTTTGTGAAGGAAAAGGCCTGTAAATTCATTTTTGCACCTGTTCAAAGTCAGTTTCAATGGGCTACCTGTCTATTGGCTAGCGTTTCTCATAAGCATTAGGCACATGCACCTGGTGCTGATTGACGATGTGGTCTAAAGTTGTAAACAAGCTACGCCTAGAGTGATTAGCACTCAAGAACTGGTACCGGAACACTCCAAAATACACTCAATGCACAGAATACATAACTCACGTCACGACCTAAGGTAGTTCTGCCCATGAACAAAATATATTTTTTTATCAATAAAAGTACCCATCTTACTTACCACATTGGTGATATAGAAGTAAGTTTCAGGTAAAATATAACCCAGGCGCCGTATTAAGCAAACAAAATCGCTGCCCGATCGATACCTTTCGGAGTGGCCGAACTTAACTAGAAACTTACTTAGAAATAATAAAAAACTGGGGAAATGTGGTGGGGGATGAAGGTTTGGGGAAGTGAAGGAAGGCGGGGAAAAGTGAGGGGAGGGAAGTGGACGAATAGTGGGGGATGTCGGGGAAGGGTGCGGGAAGTGGGGAAGGGGGCAGGTAGTGCGAAGTGGGGTAAGACCGAAAGTCGACATCCTTTTCCCGACATGTCCGCCATTCGTCCTCTTCACACTACCCTCCCCTCACTTTCCCCCACCTTCCCTCACTTCCCCAAACCTTCATCCCTCTATATTTCCACAGTTTTATATTTTTTCTAATTTTGCCACACCGAAAGGTAACGACCGCGCAGCGATTTAGTTTGCTGAATACGACCCTAGGTTTGTTCAAGTCTAGAGTGAATAGGTACTACTAGGTAAGCGTGCTACACCATCGACCACATCATCGGTTCCCATCAGGTTGATCGTGGTAAAACGATTGCCTAATCCGTAACAAAACGTGTTTAATTTATTTTACTTCCAGGTCATCCTCAGTCACCACTTAAAAGAACACCCCAGAACGGTGTTTCCGGAGAACCTTAAGCAGAAGCCTGATGTGACGATGCTTGAAGGGAGGAAGGTCTACTTCCAGGACGGCTCTGAAGACGAGGTCGACGTGGTCTTCTTTTGTACTGGTGAGTTTTTTTTTTATAAAACTAATTAACTATTCCTCGAAATAAAACCTCGCATTGTACCTTTTTCAGCTTTTGGCATAAAACTCAAATACAACCTACGATTATGCCCTTTCATGTGGCACTATATGAACCTGATTGTCTCGCTTTTTTTTAAACTGTCACATATAGTTATCGTAACGTAAGGCAATGCATTGCGCTCGTCACCTTGAGACATTTTTCTAGCAATTTTGCTGGCTGGTTCTGCGTTCTACCCTGAACTAAGATTCAATTAAAACCTCAAGATAGGATTGCACACTTCTGCGTGGCCGTTGAATATCTTGCTAATCGACTTCCCCAGGGCTACACAGGACGCAGTCTGCAGAGACATAAGTGGACTCTTGCAGAAGGGCGCTACCAAGTAGTACTACAAATTCATTTTTCCGAGGATATTAATTAACCTCTTAACCTCATATTCTCTTCCAGGGTACTTATACAACTTTCCGTTCCTCCACCCTTCGTGCCAAGTTGTCGTGGAAGATAACTGCGTGGAGCCCCTCTACAAGCACATGGTCAACATCAACCACCCTTCCATGTGCTTCATCGGAGTGCCTTACTACGTCTGTGCCTTCAGCATGTTTGATCTTCAGGTGAGCTTCTTCATTATCTGCGTTTTAGTTCTCATAAGCTGCATCGCGCGGTTTAGCCCGAGTGTACAATTGAAAGGACCGTTGCCCGGCTAAGGAAACGGACCTCCTTCTCAGGTAAAGGCGAGGAATTATAACAAGATGGTAAATTCAATAACAAAGGGCTTTATTACAAAAATAGAAAAAAACACACATGAGTTATCAAAGTTTGGTACTCTCCCCTTTACTGAGGAATTCAAAAAGAAGTATTTTACACTTAATTAAGTTTGTTCTGCATCAAAATATTTCTAAACAGCAAGTTCTTATAATAGGAAATACTACTTACTCAATACTCAAAAGTCAAAATTCTCAAATTTGATTACAATTTTCTCAAACATATATATTATAGTACATAACTTCGGCCTGTACGATATGAATTTACAATAGAACTGCAGTATCCTAGGCTAGTAAAAACTTAGAGAGACGGTGCTCAGCAGTTCATCATGTATTGGTCACAACGCAACAGAATAGTCTTGTCTTTGCCTTAGAATGTTCTAAATTAAAAGAGAACTTGTGCAAACAGGAGTGTGTGTGTGTGTGTAAGATTGTGTTTCCCAGAGGGATATTAAACTCTAAAACAGAAAGTATCTTTCAGCAGTATATTAACACGCAAATAGGCGAAGGCTTCCCTCACTACCGTAGCTCGCTGACTCAAAATGATTTGGAGTGGACCAACCTGGAAGCTTCCCGGGACGCCGTACCGTCGTCTCGCGTGCCGCCGCGGATCGCCTCCTTACTTCACTCGGTCAGCTCCTCCTGCTCTCCACGAACGGTGCCTTCCGCTGCCCTCGAACGGCTTCAGTGTCTCCCACGATCGGTGCCTGGTGTCTCTCTCGATCGGTGTCTTCTACGGGACAGGTGGTGCGTTGGAGAACTTCTGGAGACCCTCGGAGACCGGCTTCTTCCACGAACGGTGGTGAGCCCCGGGAGATCGGCTTCTTCCACGAACGGTGGTGAGCCCCGGGAGTTCGCGCACAGCAGCTCGCAGTGGTGACGGCAACAGCCGTCCGTTGATGCTCGATTTTAACCTGGCTTTTGCACTCGTATACTTATTTCGCCTGTTACAGAGCAGTACGGTTTCCGCGCCTTGTTCTGGACTGCGTGTCTCTGTCGTTTTGTCCACACAAGAGACTGCGTATTCTTCTGCTGCCTGCGCCGATCTCAATCACGTGCCAACTATGTGAAACAAACTAAATTCAACGTCCGTATTCAAAATGAATCCACAGGCTTCTCTTTTGTATATATATAAACACTGGCTTTACATTGGGTAGCAGTCTACTCCGAAATCGAACTTCCGCTTATCCAGAAATCTCTAGTAACTACTCTGCAACTTGCATCGTAAACCAGACCTTGTCGGCCTAGCTATACAGGTCACTGTTCTCCAGCCAGCTCTGGTACATTCCAATCAGCTTCCGCTTGTTTACTTCAAAAACTTCATACAAAAAAACCATCTCTCTGGAAGTTTAGTGTGTTATAGTCGATACGTCAAAACATTCCATGGTGTGAACATCGCAAGCGATTTGTAGATGTAAATTATTTTCGACATATGAATTGCTGCCCTCTGAATTTCCGATTTGTTAGCCAACTCAAAGATGCGACTTATTCCGGATTTTTAAACATTCCGTCCCCCGTCCAAAGCTATCCAGAGCCCGAAACATTCCTGGAACGTTCATTATAATAGTAACACTTTAAAGCTTTGCTACTTCCCGACAGAGGTTTCCGCATCGTTTACACCTTCTTTCTAGTTCACGCCTCTTGGCGCTAGCTGTCGCTGCGTGAATTAACCATTTTAACTATTTTGAGACATGAGATGAAAACTTTACCCTTCCACTCGCAGAGGCAAATTCAACCATTATTTATTGATTCTTAGATAGGCGAAATCATCAATCTGTCTTCAACAAAGAAATGCTTTCATTGTTCCTTCATCGAAGAAAGTGGCGCGCGCGTGGTGGTTCTATTTGCATGTTTAGCAGGCTATTGATGTTCAAGTAGGTTAGATTTTTCCTTCGAGCTTTTTTTTTGACTTGGAGTTATTTTTTTCTTTAATGTAGCTAATGTAAATCATTCTAATAGAGATTATGATATAAACAAAGCAATTGTCTCCAAACCTGAATTCCTTATTAACTCCGCTATTTGTTCTTAGGTTCGCTTCTACGTGCGTTCAATGAACGGCTCGTTCAAGCTGCCAACTCCTGCGCAGATGAACGAGGACTGGGAGGAAGAGAAGCGAGACCGTGCCTCAAGGGGATACACCAAGCGGCAAGCGCATATGATGGGCCCTGATCAGGTAATGACTTACGCTTTCTTCAAAAACTCTACAGCATTTCGACAGCTACTAGAACCTGGAGAACCAACCGCCAAAAAGACTGAGAAAAACCAATGAAGTATCATCGCTTCAGTAAGCTCCTTTGTAACATAAGAAAGATTATTATCTCCAAGTGACTGTGACTAAATAAGATTATTATCTCCAAGTGACTGTCAGGCCTGAACCAGCCCTTGTCCAAAAGAGAGAGTTGTATGGACTAAACATGCTATGGTTACCATAACATTAAGAATTGCTTTGCGAACCTTTTAAATTGATTGATTAGGCAAGCGTCAACTTATGAGCCGTAATTCAAATTCGCACCAGAAAACTCAACTTCAAAAACGTGTACATACTTTTGTAAGGTATACCTAATTCATAATAAATTGGTTAAGACATTCGGGCGTTGAAGTGCATTTAACAAACGGACAACATTTCACTTTTCATCCGAATTCATCCGAATGAAAAAATAATCCTTATGCTCCCATCTCTTTTGGGGAGAAAATTAGCAAACAAAGTTATAATAAAATATATGAAAATTGCGTTTATCGCCCGTGAGACACTACTGCTTGGCACTTCCAGTAGGGCTTTAGAAATTTTCACTGTTCCATGTTGACACTACTATTCTCAATAGCTGCTTATGTCCATAGTCCGTACATTAAAATTACCCGTAGACTTATTTATTACCAGTGACACACTACTGAATATGAATACGAGTACTGACAATCAAAATTGTAATCCGTATAAAATCATAAATGTGAGTTGAATAAAAGGTGTGTCGAGGACACTAATTCTAATGGCACGAGAGTAAGATAAATCGAGTTATTACATTAAAAAATTACTTACAAAGTACCAGGAGAACCGAAACCCATAAGAGGTTGAAGATTAACATTGAGAAACCAAAAGATATCCATTTACGAGTACCTATCTAAGTAGATCAGAAAATTACTAGATCCCTGGTAGTGTTTCCGGAAATCAAATTTCCTATGACAATACTTGCTTCAGAGTACCTAGTGTCACGGGAAAATATATTTTTACCGTGACACTACCAGTAATGTCACGGGAGAGAGAAAAATCCTATAGCTCTAGTGGTAGTGCCAAGCAGTAGTGTCACGGGGATAAACGGACAATTGATCATTCCATGCAATCTCCGAAATTACTGAGACTAAAATTATGAAAAAAATACAGATTAACCTAAAAACCTATAAGAAGTCTATGGTCTTATAATTCAAACTTGGTAAATCTCTCGATATAGTGAGATAATTTATTGATCGATTGGAACTCTTTCCAGGCGAGTTCAACTCGCACTTGGCCGGTGTTTCAGTTGGGACTGGATGAATGCTTGAATTGAATTTTCTTTCCCCTGCCAAAGCGACTGTACCTATGTATGCCTCACAAACATGTCATCCTTTCCAAAATACAATCAGGCGGAATATTACGAGGCCTTATCTCAAGAGTCCGGCGCCACCCCCCTGCCGCCAGTTTTCACCAAGATCCACAACGATAGCAGCCAGAAGTTCTTGGATGACTTGACGCATTACAGGAAGGATGTGTACCGCGTCATAGACTGTGATAACTTTACCTGTTTCACTTTGTAGGAATTCGTTAGGAGTTCCGCAGGGTTCGGCTATCGGGCCGCTCTTTTAAACTAGTTTGTAATTAAATTATCTGAAACAGAGTTAGTATTTATTAAAGTCCATTTGCGTTGGGATTATTTATTATTTGGACTTGTTTAAAACATTATTTATTGAGGTTTTAGTGGGTTAGCTTATTTTTTCCGTACATGAGCCATGAACGGAACCGAAATTAACAATATATCTTAATATACTTTAAAATATAAAGAAGGTGCCGGCAGCCTGCAGGACTATTCATTTATATGTCACTAATTGATTATCATTATTAAATGTACTTATCTTATTTATGTAAGATATTAAATAGTTCATTTTGCTGAGAATTAATCCAGTTTTATTGAGGTTTAAGTGGTGATCTTACGCACACTGGATAATTTGAATTTAGTATTATTTTAATATTATTATTATTACATTTATTAGTATTATTATTATTACACGACTGCCCAAAAAAGAAGTGTAATGTTTTTAGGATTAGAAAGAATAAAAAATGAAAGAAAATATTTTTATTTATAACCAAATACATACATATTAATTTGTACAATTATAATAAAAAAGTTACATAAAAATTATTATAAACAATAATTAAATAATTAATATATATATATATATATATATATATAATATGTTGCATTTTGGCTACAAAATAAAGGCACAACTCAGCATTGTGCTATTTTACTAAAAAATAACACGCTGATTTTCAGTTGCACCCTTCGCAGCGAGCAGTTGTAGAGAATAACACAAAGCGTCAAAAAATATGTTGTAGATACATATTAGATAGGTTTGACTAATGAATGACACAGATTTTATGTATGTTTGTATGTACGTGAATTTATTTATTCCACCATAACTTTTAAATGCCTGAACAGGTTTAGATGTATGGGGTATCGTTAGAATCCTTACATCCACCCACTCGAGAAAAACCAACAATTTATTTTTTTGAAAAAAAAAACAATATGTCTGCTGTATAGCTGCATTTTCAAAGTCGAATTTTACAATATGGGTATCAAATTGAAGGCCTTTATAAGTACATTCTAACAGTATATAATTTATTGGCGTGATTATGCGTGCCATAATCTCAAGCATTTGGCAGACGTTTTCGTGATCGTAATATTTTTTCAATATTTTTTATACACATGTAACTAGCGTTAAATATCTAAAAATGTGTCTAATTTCAACATTGTAGTGTCAATAGTGTCGGAATTAAATGGCTGTGACTACGGACCGACCGAGCGCCGTCACTATCTAGAACGTAGTTCTGCGCATAACATTATATGATACGAGTTCTGCCCGCGGCAATAATGATCGCATTCCATAGATTTTTGATAATTGTGTGCTGAAAGTACTGAGTAATTATTGTTATTTAATGGTGTGTTGAAAGTACTGAGTAATTATTGTTATTTAATTGTGTGTTGAAAGTACTGAGTAATTATTGTTATTTAATTGTGTGTTGAAAGTACTGAGTAATTATTGTTATTTAATTGTGTGTTGAAAGTACTGAGTAATTATTGTTATTTAATTCGCGGAGAGCTTTATAATAATAACTAGGTTTCCCGCCCGCGACTTCATACTATTTATCGCGAAAAAAGTATCCTATTTTCTTCTAGGATATTAAAAACCATTGAAAAGTAGGTATACTCTTGATGTTTTTTGACAGACTTGTTATTTCGTTTCCATGGCAACCACAGACCATTCTGTGATGGCAACCGTTCCTTACAGTATCAACATTTTCCAGTTTTTCTGCGGAAACTTTCAATTTTACGGGATAAAAAGTATCCCATGTTGGTCTTGGTCTCTATATTGTACTGTACCTAGTTATATATTTAAACGGGATTTAATCGCGCTGATAACCTAATTTTTATTTACCTCGACGTTTCGATCAAGTTGCATTGATCGTGGTCACGAGATGACACAGAAACAGTACCTATTTGCTAAGTTTCCTAGACGTTATCGCGTGAATGCTCCCCAAACAAACAAACAGACAACGTTTCACTTTTATGTATTGTTATGGATTATATCGATGATTTAACGTATGTATCAGGTACCTGCGTACCTGGTACCTGCGTATTCACTACCTAGATAAGGATGTAAAACTCACCAGACCTTTGTTATTCTGAGTTTGACCGAGGATGACGGAATCAGCTGGTCCAGGTGTAGCTCTTGTTATTCTGAGTTTGACCGAGGATGACGGAATCAGCTGGTCCAGGTGTAGCTCTTGTTATTCTGAGTTTGACCGAGGATGACGGAATCAGCTGGTCCAGGTGTAGCTCTTGTTATTCTGAGTTTGACCGAGGATGACGGAATCAGCTGGTCCAGGTGTAGCTCTTGTTATTCTGAGTTTGACCGAGGATGACGGAATCAGCTGGTCCAGGTGTAGCTCTTGTTATTCTGAGTTTGACCGAGGATGACGGAATCAGCTGGTCCAGGTGTAGCTCTTGTTATTCTGAGTTTGACCGAGGATGACGGAATCAGCTGGTCCAGGTGTAGCTCTTGTTATTCTGAGTTTGACCGAGGATGACGGAATCAGCTGGTCCAGGTGTAGCTCTTGTTATTCTGAGTTTGACCGAGGATGACGGAATCAGCTGGTCCAGGTGTAGCTCTTGTTATTCTGAGTTTGACCGAGGATGACGGAATCAGCTGGTCCAGGTGTAGCTCTTGTTATTCTGAGTTTGACCAAGGATGACGGAATCAGCTGGTCCAGGTATAGCTCTTGCGGCCCTTAGGTACTTATACTCATGCAGGCTTACTCCCTAAACAGTAGGCATTCAAAAAGTGTTTCATTTATAATGTAACTAGCTGTGGCCGCCTGGTCTTTTCATTTAAAAGTAGCCCAAACGTATTATTGTAGGACCAAAAATACCAAGAAAGTACAATATACTTACTACATTTCTTCAAAATTCGTTTAGCCGTCAAATGGATTTTTATCGATTGCTCGGCATCTAATCATGGGATTAAGATACCAAAAACCCCAGTTTTTTAGTAAAACCCTAAGATATCCAACAGTCGCATCGCAATCGGTCCAGTAGTTTTTACGTGATGCGTGAACAAACATACAGACAGACACGATTTTTTTTAATGTTATATTCTTGTTCAGTAGCTTATTTTATGTAAAATATACCATTTCTTTTTTAATTGGCTTCTTTGTACAGACTTTTTCGTTCTTATTGCTTTATTATAAGTATAGATAGATAGAAAATATTCTGTCAACAATTACCACATTTTAAGCTCATCAGGAGTTAGAGAGAACCAATATCATACTACTTGTTATTCCAATTTTCTTAAAAAGTGGTACCAAGAGGTTGTCGCAGATTCTTCAAGTTACCGCTATCCGGGAAAAGATGCTAGTATCTTCTGTTAGGTATAAATTGTTGGCCATCTCGCTGTGATCCGTAGGTATACCTAGCGGCACGTAAGTCTAGCGGTGAACGAAACGTGGCGGGGATCTTGGCACAGTCAAAGTTTATATAATGTGTTAAAATGTTAATTACTTTTTATCCCGAAAACTGACTGTGCCAAGATCCCCGCCACGTTTCGTTCACCGCTAGACTTACGTGCCGCTACCTATATCTATTACCTTACTAGCTGTACCCGCGGCTTCGCACGTGTGGTCATTTCTCTAGCTTAAAAGTACTCTATGTACTGTTGCAGACCTAAAATACCAATATACAAACATTTGATCAAAATCCTTCAGCCGTCAAAAAGATTTTATCGGTTGCTCGGATTCTACTAATCGGATTTAGATACCAAGTACATCTGTTTTAAGTCAAACCCCAGGCTATCCAACAGTGAAAACTGCATCGCAAATGGTCCAGTAGTTTTTACGTGATGCGCGAACAAACATGCAGATATACAGATAAACAGACAAACAGACACACGAATTTTAAAAATGTTATATTCTTAGCTTCATAACTTCAGTAGCTTATTTTACGTACCCTAGACGTTATTTTTTCCAATTATCTCCTTTGTACAGACTTTTTCGTTCTTATTGCTTTATTATCAGTATAGATACTCTGGTTCACGCCACCCCCATTTTTTCTTATTATATTTATTTTTCGACTACTGCCGGTGACCTTAAAAGTTACTCAATCTAAATGCCTGGGAGTAAGTGACATCTTTTATTTTCCTTTTTACTCTAGTTGTTCGAGTTTCTTACAAACATACTGACCAACGTACCAACCTTCCTGCTCAGATCGATTTTTAGAAGTTAAAAGCTTTTATTTAACTTGCAATGTTTGTATGTATGTTTGTTTAGGTCAAATCTTGCAAGCTGAATTAGAACCACTTCCCATTATCCTACGGAGTTGACTTTTTACGTGTTGGTTCAGTTCCGATGATGATTTGCATTTTAATGGTAAGCATATCCTGGTTTAGCTCTAGATAAAGGAACTCTTCAACGGTTGACAGCACATACACTATATCTTCTGTACTTGTTTTATTATGATAGCCGGTTTTTAGTTTTACCATGACATGCTTGCTGCACTCAGGATTGACCCAGGATTGCCCATTCTAAGTTAACATGGCTGCTGTATAAAAGCCACAGACTTGTAATATACAGATAAAGCTGTTTTTTTTTTCATTTTTTCATTAACATTTATATTGAGTGCGTTCTATTCTACATCTTGTCTGCAGTATGTAATATCCAGATAGCTAGTGTTATTAACTTCTGCAATTACTATTATTGTAGGTACTTTGATCTCATTGTATTTCTGTAAATTTAATATTTCAAAATCAATTTAGCTTATTTTTAGCTGTAGTTAAAATGCTACGTGTTTTTTTAAAATGAATATTAAGATAATTACAAATAATATACTAGATAATTTATTTGCTTTTATCCTGTGTTATTATGTTCCTTTACCTACTTCATAAAATACTAGATAATGACAAAATGGACACACGAGACATAAATTTAAATAAAATACAAAACAATCACACAATTTTATTAATATCAAAATATTACATAAGTACTAGGATATCAGAAACAGAGAAACGTTGTACCTGGAAATACTGAGTAACTGATGCGCTGCTCAACAAGTCTTGATCCTTTAACTCTTAGATCACCGGGTTCCTTTCGCACAAAATGTATGGGCATTCTTTTTTGCTGTGGAGTGGTTTAACCAGCAACCAAAAACCATACTGGTTTCCGAGTTTGCCAATGCAAAATGAGAGAATCTCAGAAGGGCTTGCTTTTAATATGCGTATTTATCAGTTAGAACGAGGTTATCTCTTTGTTTACCTTAGAATAGATCGCTTGTTTGCCTTGGCGATGTGTATTCCTATCGCCTCATGGCCTACTAGTTATTTAAAGGAACTCAATGTTCTTGCATGTCAATATACGCGTTCAAAGGTCGAATACTAAGTACCTACATTTTGCAAATATTCATGTTAGTACCTACGTGAAGTTAGCAAAAGTTTCTTTGTTAGTTTTTTTTTGCGTGTTTCGAAGTTGTTTTGATTTCAGTAGATTTTAATTAAGTTATTCTATGAAATTGAACTGGGAGGTTTTGGCCATAGGCGACAACTGCATAATACTCCGTACTCTAGACAGGCTTTTGACGAACGTCGCAATGAGAGCATTTGATTATCGCCATTTTGGCAGTAGTTTGGCAGTAGTTTGGCAGTAGTTTGGCAGTAGTTTGGCAGTAGTGAGGGTCCACGGAACTAACGTTGTGTACTATTATTTATTCTGTGACTAACGTTGAGATGAGACAATGTCAATTTTAGTTCCATTGACCCTCGGTGGGGGCGCTTTGAATCAGCACGAACGAAAGTATAGTAGGCACAACGAATCTGTGTGCCTCGGAAGTTGTCTGCAAGTCGCTGCGCAAGCTGCTATTTTTCAGGCGCAATCCCAATGTTGAAGGAGAAGACAGCATTGTATAACTGCCTGATGTATGTTTTTCGCATCATGAATCTCGCTTAATTTATGCGGCTTCATCCTCTCAACTTAGCATTGTATAACTGCCTCGTTCACTCGCAACGACGAACGACGACGTTTGTCGCATCATCTATCTCGCTCTTACTTTATGTTATTTTATCCTATAGCTGTACCTGCGCAATCGTTTACAGAGCCTAACTTCACAACCACAAAGATTCGTTGCGACTACTGTACGGCAAAGCAAATCCATATAGATCCGAGGTTATGGCCCATCCATTCTCTGTAAAAAAGGCCTATGGCAACGTAAGCTGTGGTAACGTAAAAGGCTGTTGATGATGAAGATGAAAATGCAATGTACCTTGTTAGATCCATTATGGATCTTAGCACTGGATCTAACGAGAATGATCCATTTAACTACGCTTTTATTTACTCGCTTTCTTATCTGTTTCTCTATTCGGTACAAATTAGTGTTAAAACGTACTTATATTATATACTAGCTTTCGCCCGCGACTTCATCCCCGCGGACTACAGTCCATCGCGAAAAAAAACATCCTATGTTCTTCTAAGATATATAAAACCAATGCAAATGTATAGCACCACGCTCTTGATGCTTGTGCGATTTTTATTATTTTGTTTCCATGGCAACCGTTCCTTGCAGAGAGTAACCAACATTTTCAAGTTTTCCCATGGAAACTTATCATTTTCCGGTATAACAAGTATCCTATATCTTATTTCAGGGTATAAGCTATCTCCATTCCAAATTTTATCACAATCCGTCCAGCCGTTGTCGCGTGAAAGCTCCCCAAGCAAACAAACAGACGTTTCACTTTTATATATTGGTGTGGATATTATATACATATACTTTTTTATATTATACATATGTGTATAAAAAAGGATAATTCATACTTTTTTATGTCTTGTTTCAGGAGAAATACTACGCCTCCTTAGCAGCAGAAGCAGACACGAAGAACCTTCCATCAGTTCTCACCAAAATTCGCGAAGAGTCTTCAATTAGGTTCCTCCACAACCTGAAGCACTACCGGCAGGACAAGTACAATATCATCGACGATGACACCTATGAGGTCATCAGTAATGGTAAACATGAGATTATTTGTTGACCCTAAGGCCCAAGACCTAATGCTTAGCGCTAAGATTGCGAGTAGGATATTATTAGGTTAAGATAAGGTTACGTTGCTCTACTTAACAGTTATTTTAACTATAATAGATTTTTTCGTCGTTCTTCATTATTATTTTAAATTTGTAGTTAATATTTTATTTATTTTTATATTAATTTAGCTTAATATCAGACATGTATTATGATTAATGATCAATTATTTCAATAAAGTCTGGTTTTATTGCTTATTGTGGCGTTTCATTGCAGAACTCTTATAGTATTCATTTATTGCTTATTGTGGCGTTTCATTGCAGAACTCTTATAGTATTCATTTATTGCTTATTGTGGCGTTTCATTGCAGAACTCTTATAGTATTCATTTTGAGATAGCACTAGTAACGTAAATGTTCAGATTTTCTAATATAAGTAAACATAATATTCCATCAAAAGTGGACGAAGTTGCGTTCATCATCATCATCAGCCTATACTTGTCCACTGCTGGACGTAGGCCTCTCGTAATGCACGCCACTGAGCTCGGTCTTCAGCTCTCCTCATCCATTTTCTTCCAGCCGCTTTTCGCAGTCGTCATTCCACTTGGACACAGGGCGTCCTACACTACATTTGCCTAAACGTGATCTCCACTCGAAATCTCGTCTACCCCAACGGTTATCGGTTCTTCGGGAAATGTGACCAGCCCACTGCCAATTCAGCTTGCTTATCCTTAGAGCTATGTCGGTTACCTTGGTTCTCTGTCGGATATCTTCATTACGGGTCTTAGAATCCAACTTAGAATCCAACGATACCTGGTTCGATCCTAGGCTCCGCACCAATGACTTTTGTAAGTTATGTGCGGTTTGCCATCGCTCCGTGCTTCGGAGGGCACGTTAAGCTGCCGGTCCCGGCTGTTGTTGATTAATAGCAGTCGTTAAGCCATGTCAGAGGCCGTCGGGTGGCCTGATAAACTCTGACATCAGAGGCCAGCACTACCTCATACGACACACAAACAAACAAATTACGGATCTTGTCCTTCAGAGAACCTCCAAGCATAGCTCTCTCTATAGCTCGTTGAGCGACCTTAAATTTGTGGACTAGTTTGACCGTGAGTGTCCACGTTTCGACTCCGTAACCAGTCATGAGACTGGTAGGATGCACTGGTTAAAGACTTTTGTCTTCAGGCACTGTGGTATGGACGACGAGAAGCCTTGACAAAGTTTGCCGAATGCCGCCCAACCCAGAAGTTCTTCTGTTGGTTTCCTTCTCAAAGTTGTTCCTACCTAATTGCAATATTTGCCCAAGGTAAACATATTTTTGGACAACTTCGAGGTGTACACCATTGATTGCAATCAGTTCCGGGTCAACGAGATCATTAAACATGATTTTGGTATTATCTAAGTTCATTCCGAGACCGATGCGTCGAGAAGCATCAACTAGGTTGGTCAGCATACTTTGCAAGTCTTGCAGCGACTCCGTCATTAGGACTATGTCATCGGCAAATAAAAGTGGTAGATATTCTCGCCATGCCCATTCCTTTCTACTCCAGCTTCTTAAGCATATCTTCCAGGGCATTAATGAACAGTTTCGGGGATATAACATCCCCCTGTCTCACTCCCCTGCGCAGTTGGATATGTTTAGACTGCTGGTTTTGTACTTGGACACTCAGAGTCGCGGCGTCATACAGAAACCTCAGCACTTCGATGTATGGCCAAAGACTCCAGAACCGCAGGAAGTTCCGTTCAAAATAAAGTAATCGTCCAATTGATTTAAATATAAGTATAGGTACATTTTGCATCACGTGTTGTTGGGACTTAATTTTGAAACAATTTAATGGTAACATATTTTTGAATATTTTTCAAAATATAGAAATAAAATACATATAAAAATTTGGAATGTCCGCGTCTGGTTTTGTATTTAATTTTATATTTACTATGTACCTACGATTTGTTAAGTTTCTTGATCGTTTGGAAATACTTAATTAATTTTATAAATTTATGTGTAAAGATACCGCATTGGTTTTTGAAATAAAACACAAGTTCAGCCAAAAATATTTTATTTAAGCGTATTTATAATCTTTATATTATTGATGCTGATATATTATGAATCTTTAATTCTAATATTTATGGCTTTCCCATATATAGTTTACTTTCTACGATTGACAGGGACAATTCATACAATTTTACAGTCCTTATGTAAATAGAAGGCTGCTATTTTTAGATGAATGTGTCCGGTGTTAGTATACATGTATTGGGCCGAGCCAAATATATTTTATCAACAAGTTTGTACTTATCAATAACTTTGCCTTACATACATTTCTTTAAATTAAAATTATAAAAAATCAGTTACGAATATATAAAAATACCACTTTTTCAATATTGTTTTCAAATTCGCACTTTTGGTTCTAGTTATATATTTTGTCTCAATTTTGTGTCCAATATATAATATTTTGTGTCCAATACATAATATTTTCGTGGCGTATAACTAAGCATGAAATTCTTAACTTAAAATTAGAGTATTTACTTATATCTAAAAGTACTCGACAACACAAAATAGGGGAAGATACCTTAATGTTGTCACGACCCCCATTTATTGGCATCTACGAAAATTCGTATAACAAGAGTTGACAACGAAAGTAAACCACGCAAAATCTACTAAATATGGCTTCAAAGTTTTAATATTCGGTGTTAGGTGCCACGCCAA
The DNA here is from genome assembly GCA_946251855.1 of Alsophila aescularia. NCBI lineage: Eukaryota > Metazoa > Arthropoda > Insecta > Lepidoptera > Geometridae > Alsophila > Alsophila aescularia. The sequence goes on from OX276385.1 coordinate 41,272,313, forward strand.
TATTTGGGTGGGGTGCCAACGTTAGGGTACTTTACCCTATGCCAAACTATATTGGACAGCTCAATTGCCGTCTATAACATAATTGCGCCTAACTGTAATTAACGTCTTTAAGGCTGAGTGAGTTGCATATTTTCATATAAAACATGTTGGCCGCTCATACAAAACCTAACCTACAGACCCGCCGGCCGTCTTACCTACATCCCTGTCTTTTCAGTCCCTTCATAAACTCCCAAGATATGAATAAAAAGAAGGGTGCCAACCCTGTCGAAATTATACGCTAAGTAAACATCCGTAGCAATAGTTTATAATAATATAATATAGTAAGATGGCAACGATTTAGGAGTATAAGCAGACAGTATATAGATAGCTAAATAGAAAAAGAACTACCGCACTTTCGGTGTTAAGCTTCGTACCGACCACTTTTCCAAGACTTATCTATATACAATCTTAAATACAGCAAAAAATAACAGTAGAATTAAGCGTCTAGCACCATTTCGATATAAAAGTATAGTTCAATCAACATAAAATTATCAACCAAAATTTAAAAAGAAATCCTATAAAACAATAATAATAACAAACAGTTCCAAGAACTCACTGCAAGACTTTTGTCAAATATTTGTCCAAAATTAGCCGACTAAGAAAAATCACTGGTTAATTTTGAATAAAGTAAGTGACTAGCTGAAACAGTATTGCATTTAAAATAGACATTTATATCAAGAAAATCTACGTATACATATAATTGTAATAGAAAATTAAATATACACAGTACAACTACTCTATACACTGGGATTACAGCGTCACACATTTATAAAAATAGATCACATACCTATCACCTCTCGATCCTATCATTGACACCAACACATTCCATCCATTGTCATTTCCATGAATTCCCACAACTCGGCCCACACATAAATCGTAAAATAAACATTCCAAACAGATACCACTAAATAACGTAACAAAGGTAACTTTACAACATATTAATTGAGTCAATTGTCGCCACCGGGACGGTCAAAAATGAATCGCCGCGATTGAGCCTCAAATTCTACTCTACATTGTACTTTAGAAGTTTGATGACCTGTATCGATCCAAGCTACTTACACACGTAATTAGCAAAAAGAATCTACTGTATCACACTCTAAACATCGAGATTATTAAAAAATGTGTTTAAAATTTGAATATATGGAAAAGATCAAAACTGTTTGACTGCACTATAAACTTAATTTCAAATGTAGAAACTTTCCTTGAAGGATACGAGATACCAGAGCAACATGATCTCTTAGGAGGTGGGCGTGTCAGCAAATGGTATGTCGGGCTCCATCTTCAGTGTCTGCTGCGTCGGGTCGTAATGACCTGCCAAGTAGTAAACGTCGTTGTTGTCATACACTGTGCTGTACCTGAGTGGATCGTCGCCCATGCGCTCCTTGTACTGCGGGAGCGGCAGCACCTCGCACTTGTGGGATATCGTCTGAACATCGTTTTCGTCCGTGTGAGGAGATTCAAAGAGACCGCCCTGCAACGAGAAAAAGTTTGCTCATAAATAGACTGACATAGGATATTATATGAATGTCAAGAAAACTAAATGGTGGCTTACAGCTGCCATGTTAGTTTTCCGACGGAACAAAAAATTACCAAAACCAATCGAGTGAGGTATCTAAAGCTTGTTTGCCTCTTTTTAGTTTTGTTCGCAGTCTTTGTTTTCTGCTAATTATCGTAACTTACCGGAAAGTGCAGCTGGTTCTGTCAGCCCACCATCTCCTCCGGGTGGTAGAACCACTTGACGCGCACGGCCATGGCTCCTCGCGCCTCCCACAGCACCACGATGCGCCCGATGTAGGGCCGATCCGGCCTGCCAGTGGACAGGAACACTAACTTACCGGAAAGTGCAGCTGGTTCTGACAGCCCACCATCTCCTCCAGGTGGTAGAACCACTTGACGCGCACGGCCATGGCTCCTCGCGCCTCCCACAGCACCACGATGCGCCCGATGTAGGGCCGATCCGGCCTGCCAGTGGACAGGAACACTAACTTACCGGATAGTGCAGCTGGTTCTGACAGCCCACCATCTCCTCCGGGTGGTAGAACCACTTGACGCGCACGGCCATGGCTCCTCGCGCCTCCCACAGCGCCACGATGCGCCCGATGTAGGGCCGATCCGGCCTGCCAGTGGACAGGAACACTAACTTACCGGATAGTGCAGCTGGTTCTGACAGCCCACCATCTCCTCCGGGTGGTAGAACCACTTGACGCGCACGGCCATGGCTCCTCGCGCCTCCCACAGCGCCACGATGCGCCCGATGTAGGGCCGATCCGGCCTGCCAGTGGACAGGAACACTAACTTACCGGATAGTGCAGCTGGTTCTGACAGCCCACCATCTCCTCCGGGTGGTAGAACCACTTGACGCGCACGGCCATGGCTCCTCGCGCCTCCCACAGCGCCACGATGCGCCCGATGTAGGGCCGATCCGGCCTGCCAGTGGACAGGAACACTAACTTACCGGATAGTGCAGCTGGTTCTGACAGCCCACCATCTCCTCCGGGTGGTAGAACCACTTGACGCGCACGGCCATGGCTCCTCGCGCCTCCCACAGCGCCACGATGCGCCCGATGTAGGGCCGATCCGGCCTGCCAGTGGACAGGAACACTAACTTACCGGATAGTGCAGCTGGTTCTGACAGCCCACCATCTCCTCCGGGTGGTAGAACCACTTGACGCGCACGGCCATGGCTCCTCGCGCCTCCCACAGCGCCACGATGCGCCCGATGTAGGGCCGATCCGGCCTGCCAGTGGACAGGAACACTAACTTACCGGATAGTGCAGCTGGTTCTGACAGCCCACCATCTCCTCCGGGTGGTAGAATCACTTGACGCGCACGGCCATGGCTCCTCGCGCCTCCCACAGCGCCACGATGCGCCCGATGTAGGGCCGATCCGGCCTGCCAGTGGACAGGAACACTAACTTACCGGATAGTGCAGCTGGTTCTGACAGCCCACCGTCTCCTCCGGGTGGTAGAACCACTTGACGCGCACGGCCATGGCTCCTCGCGCCTCCCACAGCGCCACGATGCGCCCGATGTAGGGCCGGTCCGGCCTGCCGGTGGATAGGAACACTGCCGCGTCACCCACCTGGAAAGAGGAAATAGCACATTAGTAATGTATAAAAGCAGTCAGCAGTCCATCTATTGGCAAATTGTTCGAATCCTTGGTTCAAAAGAAGATTCATTATCATTTAAAACCCTTGTTCGATCCCTGTCAGCACGGTTTTTTGTCTGGCAGATCGATCACATCGAAACTTCTAGATTATGTTAGCGACATTTCTGGAGCCTTTGAAAGAAAGCACGAAGTCCATGTTATTTTCACAGATTTCTCCAAAGCATTTGATGTAGTCAAACATAGCTTGAACAGAAACTGGATCATGCTGGTATCTGCGACTCCTTGCTCAGACGGTGTGAATCATACCTTCAAAATAAGTCCCATTTAGTCAAGGTGAGCGGCTTTAAATCAGCATCACTTACAGTTCCATCTGGAGTACCACATGGCTCTCATCTTGGCCCCTTATTTTTTCTTGTGTTTGTGAATGATTTATGCTCAGAAATAAAATCCAGGTGTCAAATGTTCGCAGACGATCTCAAGCTGTACAGGGAAATTCGCAAGTAAGGAGATATCATCGTTGCAGCGTCACTTGGACCAAATTGGCAACTGGTATGCCCAAAGCAACATGTTCCTAAATACTACTATATTTTTTTACATGAATCTCTAAAGAAAGCTTAATCCCACACCTGCTAATAATTTTATTAACAACCTAACAATTACTGAAGTCTAGAGCATGCGCGATTTGGGTGTTGACTCAAAATTGAACTTTCGTGAACATATTGACTACATCACAAAGAAGGGACCACGCATAGCGGCTTTTATTACTAGACAAGCAAATTTTTTAAGGATTCCGAAATACCTATTTAACTGTTATGTCGAAACTGCGCAACAGTATTCCAAAATTGAGCTACCATTTTGGAATACTGTTGCGCAGTGGAATCCATCTTAAGCTGTACACATCGGCCGATTGGAAAGATTGCAAAAGCGGTTCTTTTATCATCTTTCATTTGCCAGCAACCTCTGCCGCAGACTTCAGTCTTTTGACTCCAGACTAGGCCATTTTAAAATGATTTCACTGGAAAGCAGACGTAATTTTGTGGATATTGTTTTGTTGCACAATTACAAATAATAAATGGTAAAATCGATTATCCGAATTTGCTGGAAAAGGTTACATTTTCTGTGCCACGTTCTAAAAGCCGCCTCCACAACAGAAACACTTTCTCTCTCTCCGCATGCCGTACTAATGCTGGCTCGCACTCTCAGTTGGACCGAATGTGTTCAGCCTACAACTAATTATACCATGATTTTGTCATTTTCGGTGACAAAATCAATGTAATGAAACAAATTATTTTATTTCAATAATAACTATTTGTAAACCTTTAATTTTTAATTTGTATGTTTTGATCTATTCAATCATAAGTGTTAAATTAATTGAAGCATGTTGTGTTCGCCTCTAGAAGGTTGTACACTCTTCGCATTTTTTTATGAATGTTATGACTGTTTGTACGACGAGTGTATAGCCAGTTAGGTAATCCAAAAAAAAAAAACAAATAAATAAAAAAATATTCGGCTCGTATCGTACCGCTACACTACGTAGTAACTTCTCTTAATGCTATTTTACGTTGTAGAAAGTCCAGATTCGCCCGGCTGTCTTATTTTTACACGAGTACGGAGGGTTATGTTTTTCAGCTATATGTATGTTTGTATATTCCTTTATACACAACTATACGGAGGGTTATGTTTTTGAGCTATATGTATGTGGGGTATCAGATTGGAATAACCAAAATACTTCTTAAACTTCTTCTTAGGTTTATTTGTGAAATACAATAATTACATCGTAGTGGCTCGTCGACATCTTGAATTGCGAGTCATGAAAATGAACTTATGATCTAATGAATGAGAACGAATTGATTGAAACAAATAGGTAAGTAATTCGTTCTATACAGATGGTACAAAAGGATATGGTGCGTTCCATATCACACAGAAATTATCCTACATGTATGTTTGTACATTCCTTTTTACACGAGTACGGAGGGTTATGTTTTTGAGTTATATATATATGTTTGTATGTTCCTTTTTACACAAGTACACGGAGGGTTATGTTGTTCACCTATATGTATGTTTGTATGTTCCTTTTTACACAAGTACACGGAGGGTTATGTTTTTCAGCTGTATGTATGTTTATGTTCTTTTTTACACGAGTACACGGAGGGTTATGTTTTTCAGCTATATGTATGTTTGTATGTTCCTTTTTACACGAGTACACGGAGTGTTATGTTTTTCAGCTGTATGTATGTTTGTATGTTCCTTTTTACACGAGTACACGGAGGGTTATGTTTTTCAGCTGTATGTATGTTTGTATGTTCCTTTTTACACGAGTACACGGAGGGTTATGTTTTTCAGCTGTATGTATGTTTGTAAGTTCCTTTTTACACGAGTACACGGAGGGTTATGTTTTTCAGCTGTATGTATGTTTGTATGTTCCTTTTTACACGAGTACACGGAGGGTTATGTTTTTCAGCTGTATGTATGTTTGTAAGTTCCTTTTTACACGAGTACACGGAGGGTTATGTTTTTCAGCTGTATGTATGTTTGTATGTTCCTTTTTACACGAGTACACGGAGGGTTATGTTTTTCAGCTGTATGTATGTTTGTATGTTCCTTTTTACACGAGTACACGGAGGGTTATGTTTTTGAGCTGTATGTATTATTATTATTATTATTATTATTATTATAATTAACGTTAAGTTTATGCTCTCCTGTGACGCTGCCTGGCTGCCCTCCTATAGGCTGATCCTTGCCACCTCCACAGGGCTCCGCCTGGCAAGAACGCTGCCATCTTGGAGACATTACTCACGTTTAGTGTCTCCTCTTCTCTTTGTATCGCCTTGTAGAACAGTTTCCTATGACGTGGCCTGGCAGTGCTTCTGTAGGCTAATCCTTGCCACCTCCAGAGTGCTCCGACTGGCAAGGATGCTGCCATCTTGGAGACAGTACTCACGTTTAGTGTCTCCTCTCCTCTTTGTATCGCCTTGTAGAACAGTTTCCTATGACGTGGCCTGGCCGTGCGTCTGTAGGCTGGTCCTTGCCACCTCCACAGTGCTCCGCCAGGCTAGGATGCTGCCATCTTGGAGACAGTACTCACGTTTAGTGTCTCCTCTTCTCTTTGTATCGCCTTGTAGAACAGTTTCCTATGACGTGGCCTGGCCGTGCGTCTGTAGGCTGGTCCTTGCCACCTCCACAGTGCTCCGCCTGGCAAGGATGCTGCCATCTTGGAGACAGTACTCACGTTTAGTGTCTCCTCTTCTCTTTGTATCGCCTTGTAGAACAGTTTCCTATGACGTGGCCTGGCCGTGCGTCTGTAGGCTGGTCCTTGCCACCTCCACAGTGCTCCGCCTGGCAAGGATGCTGCCATCTTGGAGACAGTACTCACGTTTAGTGTCTCCTCTTCTCTTTGTATCGCCTTGTAGAACAGTTTCTTATGACGTGGCCTGGCCGTGCGTCTGTAGGCTGGTCCTTGCCACCTCCACAGTGCTCCGCCAGGCTAGGATGCTGCCATCTTGGAGACAGTACTCACGTTTAGTGTCTCCTCTTCCTTTGTATCGCCTTGTAGAACAGTTTCCTATGACGTGGCCTGGCAGTGCTTCTGTAGGCTGGTCCTTGCCACCTCCACAGTGCTCCGCCTGGCAAGGATGCTGCCATCTTGGAGACAGTACTCACGTTTAGAGTCTCCTCTCCTCTTTGTATCGCCTTGTAGAACAGTTTCCTATGACGTGGCCTGGCGATGCGTCTGTAGGCTGGTCCTTGCCACCTCCACAGTGCTCCGCCTGGCAAGAATGCTGCCATCTTGGAGACAGTACTCACGTTTAGTGTCTCCTCTTCTCTTTGTATCGCCTTGTAGAACAGTTTCCTATGACGTGGCCTGGCGGTGCGTCTGTAGGCTGGTCCTTGCCACCTCCACAGTGCTCCGCCTGGCAAGGATGCTGCCATCTTGAAGACAGTACTCACGTTTAGTGTCTCCTCTCCTCTTTGTATCGCCTTGTAGAACAGTTTCCTATGACGTGGCCTGGCGGTGCGTCTGTAGGCTGGTCCTTGCCACCTCCACAGTGCTCCGCCTGGCAAGGATGCTGCCATCTTGAAGACAGTACTCACGTTTAGTGTCTCCTCTCCTCTTTGTATCGCCTTGTAGAACAGTTTCCTATGACGTGGCCTGGCGGTGCGTCTGTAGGCTGGTCCTTGCCACCTCCACAGTGCTCCGCCTGGCAAGAATGCTGCCATCTTGGAAACTCCGCCGCCGGCCCCTCCGTCGGATGACGTGGCCGAAACGGTTCGGCGTTTTATTTTCTGAAAATGATAGGACAAATATTTGTGAAACACTTTTCTTCAAGTGTTTGTCTCCATATTAACCGTAATTGGCAATTCGATGAAGACCGAGCTCAGTGGCGTGCATTAGGAGAGGCCTACGTCCAGCAGTGTACAAGTACAGGCTGATGACGATGAGAGACAAATACTTTTGGACTTACAAATTCAAGTAGTAATGACACAGAATAACTAATAGGATCGCAGTTAAAATCCCTGAAAACCGGAAGTTCATACAAAATACATAATAATAATTATCTGTGTTAAGTCGCTGTACGCTTTCAAATGTTTTCCTGCCCGTCCGGGAGTAGTTTGCGCGGGAGAGGTGATGCAGCTCGGGAGACGATTTTAGATACAATGAATAATTTTGAACGAAACACGGGATGGATCGAAACAACTTATAATCTATCTTAGAAAGCTAATTTCAGATCGATATGCAGAATAGTTTCTAAGATAGGTATTTCACCAAAACAGAGTTTCGTTTGTTTTTTGATCGAGAATCTATATTATTATCATGTTTTCCTTAAATGAAAATCTAGTTAATAGATTAAAGCACTAACAGTACATATAACAATATGAATGCTGTGACTTGATTAGAGTATTACATATTTCGTTCTAAAAATACGGCGTTTGCTGTCACAGCATCTTAAATAATGAAACTAGGTGTTATAGTTATATCGATTTACTACCGCCGGCCCCACAAAAGGATTATACGTGGGGCCGGCGGTAATACTTATGGCTATTGGCCTGCAGTACGATTCAGCTAACTAACCGCACCGTGATCGCTGCGCGATCGTTGCCTGCGGTGTAGCCATACTTAAAAAAATAATAATAATAAAAATAATAATAAAAAACTTGGTTAATGTGGGGGAAGGTTTGGAGAAGTGAGGAATGGTGAGGGAAAGTGAGGGGAGGGTAAGAGGAAGTGGACAACTGGTGGGGGATGTCAAGGAAGGGTGCGGGAAATGGGCAAGGTGGGGCAGGTGTTGCGATATGTGGGAACACTGATAGGAAGGGTGGGAGCAGAGTTGGAGTTCCTATAACACTACTTGTATTACAAACGCAATAGAGCGGAACAAGGGCTCCAAAGTGTTCGCAAGAGATCTGTCTATTGGGCAAAGCCTGTTGACGAAGCTGAAAACCGACAGTGGCAGCATCGTTTCGTCGAAGCCAGAGATTATGAGTGAGCTCGAGAAGTTCTATGGACAATTATACACCTCATCGCGTAGTCCTCCTAGCACGACTAGCGATGCAAGAGCCCGTTTGACCCGATATTATACCGGAGATATCCCGGACGTCAGCCTATACGAGATCAGAATGGCTCTCAAACAGCTTAAGAGCAACTAGGCACCAAGGGAGGACGGAATAACGACAGAGCTACTAAAAGCGGGTGGAACACCGGTACTTAAAGTCCTTCAGAAGCTGTTTAACTCCGTCATCCTCGACACAGGAGCGTAGTGGTTTTGTTCTTTAAGAAAGGAGATAAAACCCTCTTGAAGAATTATAGGCCCATTTCGCTGCTGAGCCACGTGTATACTTCTAAAGGCTGACATGATGAATGTAAATCTATATATATACCTTCTTTGCTGCATCACTAGTGGAGGCACCCGGTTCCTCTTCAATCACAATCCCGCTGTCCTTCAAGTTGTCCTTTTCCTCATCTTTCTTAGCAGTAAGCTTACTCAAGTTGCTAAAGTCCAGCACGGCAGTCTTCACCAGCGCCTTCTTGGACAACACCGCCTTCTTTATCACAGTCTTCATGACCTCATCCGGCGACTTCTCCACCGCTATCAGAGTAGACAACCTGTCATTGGAGTCCACGGAATCTTCATTGGATTTGTTTGAGTCGGCATAGTCAGAGGAAGATTTAAGCTTGGGTAGTTCATCTCCGGAAGAGCTGGTAGGTTCTTTGCTGTCAGAATGGTGTCTCTTTCGATGTTTTCTGTGATGCTTCTTGTGGTGCCGTCGGTGCTTGCAATGATCTTCGCAGCACTTGTGTTTTTTCTTCTTCTTCTTGACGTAGTCTACAGGAGCCGGGTCGTCTTCGCTGGAATGGCGCTTCAGTTTCTCCTTTCGATGCTTTTTGAGCTTCTTCCGGTCTTTGCGGTCCTCGTCTTCCGGCTTTGCTGCAGGTTCTGACGCAGGTGGTTTGGGTTCGGCGCTGGTAGAAGGTGCTGGTTTTTTCTCTTCTGTGACGCTGGTGTTCCGTCTTCTCTTGCCGAGAGTGAACAGCGGGTTCTCGTATTCTGGAATTGATTAAATATGTTTTGTTATTCTTTTTTTTTCTCCAATTACGAAATAGTACAATAAAACAATAATAGTACAATAAAACTGTCGAACGAAGATATTTTTTAAACAAGCAGCAATTATAGATTAAAAAACTAATCTAAAAAATCACGTTTTTTTGGAATGCCTTTTTTTTTTTAAGTTTCGGCCCTATTTCTAATCGGTCCTATTTCTAATCGATATTTGAGTTGCAAGATTCCACCCGGAATGACAAAAAGACAGACAGACAGACAGACAGACAGACAGACAAATAACAAAGCGACCTAATAAAAACGTGATTAAAATTGTCTAATTTACTGAACAAGAATAACTAGATACTAGTAGTTCTGCGAACAGTAGACTTCGGTAACACAAACTTTAAAGTGAGCAATTTTATTCCTTTTTGAGGAGCTATTCTGCTCTTCATGCCGAAGATCCTCGTTAGATCTTCACCAAATTTTATGAGAACAACTTAACGTTATCCTTACCTTTCAAAAAAGCAAAAAAAAACATAACCGGATCTAATAAAGAGAGATATTCAGTAGCCCCCATTTTGCCCATTTTTGGAGGAAGTACCCCTCTAAAAATCCTCGACGACAAAAAAAATACGATGAAGTCGTAAAACCAGCGTACTGTTATAAATAAAGTTAATTTGAATATATTATTAGATATGCAATGTAAGCGATTTTCCCCCATCGCCGCCACAACTCAACCTTGTATAAGGTTTTCGCCACGTGGTTTTCGCACGCGCAGTCTACATTATAGTACATGTAATTTTTAGCCCTTATTTCTATCTTAGTACTTGAACAAAGTTCCAGCAGTAACAAGGACCTACAGGCTGCCATCCTAACAGTACAAAGTTTCGTCCAGATCTGTTGTAAAATACGACCTGTAGAGTACCAACAAACTGACATAGGAAAGCAAATTGGAATTGAAGCAGAGACGCTTCGCTTGCTCGGTCAATAACATATTTTAAAAGCTTTTATTTAACTTCACTTATATGTATCTATCTACGTATCTATCTATGTATCTATCTATGTATCTATGTATGTCTGGCCTGGAATCTAGCGACTCAAATTACGATCACTTCCCGATTAGCAATCCTGCTGAAACTTTCAGGGTAGCTCACAAATCGATGACAAAGCGAAAGAACCCAGTAAAAACCTGAAAACGTAATTAGTGAAAATGCAATTAAAAAATTAGTTTTTTTTATTATTATGGTGTTGTCTGTCTGTTTCCGTAAAACGTAAAAACCAGAGCACCAATTACAATTAATTTTAGTACGCCTCTTACACAACCTGAGGAAGTACCACTTCTTTGTCAGATATTCAACCGCCACGCAGTAGTGTGCAAGTAAAATTCCGATTAGGAGGGCCATGTTTCCAGAGAAATTACTGGGCAATGTGACTAAAAAAACAATTTCTCAGGGTGAAGAGCGCAGTGCAGTGACGCGCAAGATTTTGCAACCAAATATCTGGGTAATACTGCAAAATTTATAAGCAGGCGTGACGCTTACCATCACGCCAGCGACCTGTTCGTCCCGTGGAATAAAAAAACTGTTTTCACTGTTGGACAGCTTTGACGTTAAATTTAGCGTACTTTGTACCTTAATTCGATAGGTAGAAGCAAACCAATCGATAAACACTATTTTACGGTTTAACGAACTTTGATATAATATGAAGCATAATAATGTTATTGTATTTTATAAGTACTTTTGGTCATGGAATAGCACGTACATTAATTATGATAAAAAAAAAAACAACACGGAGGCAAACCCGGCAGCTAGTTATGCAATATGGCCAGAAACAATGGAATACAGAGACATTGTGAATCAGAGATGTGACTTATCTAAGATACAAGTATCTGAAATAGAAGATACAAAATACGTATTTTCATTTTGTATCTAAAATACGTTTTTGAATACAATTTTGTATCTTGTATTTTGTTACCATTCGTTTAGTTTCTTAGTATCTCGTAAATACTACGTTTGCTAAAATACTATTAGTAATAATTACCTATGCATTGCCCATGCAAAGAACCATCTATTGACATTTAATGAAACTTAAGTCTAAGACGATAGACGTTGACTCTATCTTTCTATAAATATCATCGGTTATCGGCTATGGAATGTCCGCCCTGGTCCGGGCCATATTTTATTGTATTGTGTTGTGTTGGCACAGAACACCTAAGTATTGGTCATGTCGCCTTCGTCAAAGTTTAAAACGTGAATGTTACAAGTAAACATAATCGAAGAAAAGACAATTTTTGAAGAACTGGTTAAGACGTTCAAAATAAAAATTCAGTTAAGACCTTAAAAATATAATAAAATATTTCGTCACATTTGCGCGATCAACGCGATCTATTCATAATTCATGTAATATACTTAAACTCAATAAAATTAAGTTCCATCTAAGAGGTTTTTTTTTAAATGTATTTAGAAGATACGTATTTTGTATCTAGTATTTCAGGTACAATTCCAAAAGTATCTTGTATCACAAATACTTATTTTAATAGTATCTTGTATTTTGTATTCTAAATCCATACTAATATATAAAAGTGAAACGTTGTCTGTTTGTTTGTTTGATTGGCGAGCTTTCACACCATAACGGCTGGACGGATTTTGATAAAATTTGGAATGGAGATAGCTTATACCCTGGAATAAAACATAGGATACTTTTTATCCCGGAAAATTGAAAGTTTCCACGGGAAACTGGAAAATGTTGATTACTCACTGTAAGGAACGGTTGCCATGGAAACGAAATAACAAGTCTGTCAAAAAACAGAGCATTGGTGCTATACCTACTTTTGCATTGGTTTTTAATATCCTTCGCGATAAACTGTAGTCCGCGCGGACGAAGTCGCGGGTGGGAAAGCTAGTACTGTATATAGGGTATCTTGTACATCTCTGTTGTGCATGCAGTTACTTACCAACGACAGGATAATTCGGCTCCAAGAACCTGATATCCTCGATGGCTATCCTGCCCGAGTCTCCATCATCAAACTCCACCGCCACGAACTTGTCGTCGAGCGGGTCTGGCGCCTCCGCCACCGTGCCGGGGTACAGGCAGCGGTACTGCTGCGACCAGTACGCGCACACCCGCGCGCCTGCCGGCAGCTCCGACACTGCGCCTGGGCTCACTTCCAAAATCTGAAACGTTCAACTTCAATCAGCATCGTGTGAACGTACAAGACTAAATTTCGTTAAACTAAACTAATCGCAAAAAATACAATGCGAAATTGAATTCGATATTTTTCTTAAACGCAAGTATTCCGTGCATTATTTAGAATCTTTCTATAGTTAAATAATATTTTAAAGGCGAAAATATGTATGTATGTAAAAGTGTGTGTGTGTGTGTGTGTGTGTGTGGGTGTGTGTGTGTGTGTGTGTGTGTGGGTGTGTGTGTGAGAGTGAGTGTGTGTGTGTGGGTGTGTGTGTGTGTGTGTAAGTTTGTTACTTCTTCGCGCAGTAGCAGCGCAGTTAGTATTTATATAAAGGAGAATGCCAGCTTTCGGCTTCCAAGACTTTTAATTTATAAATGCCGCGGACACGAAATCTATCCACATTATTGACGATATAAAATAAGTTAATTCATTCTTATTAAACAAATAACATTCTGGAAATGTTATTAAAATAAAAACAATTAATATGAATAGAAATGACCGGAAATAGTTGTGCAAGACTTTTAAAAGTTAAATGCTGCGAACACGAAATCTATCCACATTATTGACCATATAAAATGATGTAATTAATTCTAATTAAAACAACTTTCAGGAACGGTTATTAAAAAAAAATAGGAATTAAAAATGGATAGAAATGACCGGAAATTGCTGTGAATTGATACTAAATACGAATCATAGTCTTCACTATAACTCGTAATTAGTGCAAATAAACTATTAATAAATCGATAAACAAAATAGATTTAAAAATAATCTACAGGCCATCTTAGTTTATTCTAATAGAAATCATTTCAGTATATTATTTTATGATATTAGAAATAAACAACAATAGACGCACACGTATGTTTTTATCCTACTTATACGTTAATTCATTATTTGTTGTATAAAAATGTTTCAGTTGTTTTAAGTACCAAGCTCATGACAAGAGCCGAGAAGGCCCAAGTTCGATTGTCAGATTGAGTACCTAAGTGCCTACTACTAATAGCAGGGATAGTAATGAATAGTTAGGTAATAATATTTTATAAATGATATTAAACATGATCGTAAAGTGTAGGTACCTACATAATATATCAGTTTAATATTAGATTTCAATAATTATCTTGGCTATATTCTCTTGACCTTGTCATAATCTAACGAAAGTCACATAACCACATAAGTTAACTTTATTTCCTCATAACTTATTTTTGAACAGTTCCCAGTAAAATCTAATAACACACAGAAGCTTTTAACATAATGCTTTAAAAATACTATTCAGTTGTGTCCGCGATAAATTAACATTTGGAGATCTGGCATAGTCCTTTAGTTTCTTATTTACTTACATACTTACTTTACTTTAATGGTTGCAATTGCAACATTAGATTATAGTATTTACATTAAATTGAAACAACTAAAATTGAAAATTTTGTGTTACTACTGTTTAGTTATAAGAATTATATATTTTTGAAATGGATAGGATTTGATCCTTTTTTGTTCCGTCGGAAATACAATATGGTAGCTATGAGCCACCATATTAGTTTTTTTGTTCCGTCGAAAATACAATATGGTAGCTATGAGCCACCATATTAGTTTTTTTGTTCCGTCGGAAATACAATATGGTAGCTATGAGCCACCATATTAGTTTTTTGTTCCGTCGGAAATACAATATGGTAGCTATGAGCCACCATATTAGTTTTTTTGTTCCGACGGAAATACAATATGGTAGCTATGAGCCACCATATTAGTTTTTTTGTTCCGTCGGAAATACAATATGGTAGCTATGAGCCACCATATTAGTTTTTTTGTTCCGTCGGAAATACAATATGGTAGCTATGAGCCACCATATTAGTTTTTTTGTTCCGTCGGAAATACAATATGGTAGCTATGAGCCACCATATTAGTTTTTTGTTCCGTCGGAAATACAATATGGTAGCTATGAGCCACCATATTAGTTTTCTTGACACTTCATATAACCTATAGCTCTCTCGTGATCAAGACGAATCCAATGATACCTCATTTTATCAAAATCCATCAAGCCGTTTAGGCTGTAGGACGCGCCTAACAAACATACAACCCAATAACGTCACGCGTACTGCGTAGTGTTATTAGTCATATGACAAAAGGTTACTTTTTAATAATTAAGTTCTAAACAAAATTATTTAATTATTAATTGATTAATTTATAATATATTCCGGAATCTATTGCGCGAAAACGAAACGAAATGTGCGAAACTTAAAACTTACCGCATCTCTTAAAGTCTCCTCCCTGGACAGTATATGGGGTTTATTTCCTCTTTCTCCATCCAAAGTGATGGCATACACATCAGGCGCTGTAACTGCACTTAACTTCCCAGCGTAGAACAGCCCTCCCATTGCAGTCAGCACTCTGGGTGCCGAGTCCAAGTTGTCTTCAGTTAAGGTACACGTCGACACTGGCGGAGGCACTGGCTCAGCAGGAGGTGCCGTGTCTTCACTTCTGTCCTTCGATTTGAGGCTCTTTCGTCTCTTTTTCGCACGTCGCCTCTCTTTTTCACTGTCGCTGGAAGCACTCGCGCGGCGTAACGCAAACTCCAGTTCAGGAAGGTCATCTCTCGAATGCTTCCGAACCAACTTATCAACTTTCTCTCGGTTCTTCTGCCGGACTTCGTTCAAACTTTCCATTGAAGAACTAGCTGAGCGATTCAAACCGTACTCGCGTTCTTCTTCCTCCGAATGGATTTTCACAATCGGTTCAGCTTTCAGTTTCGGACGGACTTTGCTCGTCCGGTGTACGTCTTCGCGTGAAGGTTCGCCTCTAGTGCACAATATTCCGCCCTTCAGCTTCTGCTTCGCAAGCAACAACCCCACCAGCCTGCTTTTGGACTTGGGTTTCTTAGCGACAATCGTTTCCGTTGAATCTGGACTGGACACCTTCCTCGGTCTTCCGACTTTACGCTTCTTCGATGATCCTCGGTCCGAGTCTGGCGACAAAGCTGGGGTCGAAGGTGAAGACGATATTGATAGAGCTGGTAGTGGTGGGGTGAGGGCGTTTATTTGAGCTTTCTTCTCGTCGAACTGGCGCTGCAGGTCTTGCAGCCTTTCTCGCATGTCTTTTTCCATTGCATTGACCAGAGCGTGAGCTGAAGGGACGGCGCTCGTGTGCGGACAGGGCGCAGCCCCACATGGACACGCAGTTACGCGACGAAGACTAGCTTCTAACTCTCCCCCACTATTCCTTGCCTCATCCCTTTCCCTGTCCCGTTTGTGACGACGCATCTTTTCGAGCTTCTGGCGTAATCTCTCTTCTCTGTCGGTACTTCGCTTCCTTCTTCTCTCGCTAGAAGAATCTCCATCTCTATGTCTATGTTTGTCTTTTTTGCTCGTAGTCTCTGTAGATCTATCTCTCTCTCTCTCGGTGGGGCTCATTAACTCACTCTTTATGAACGGACGGGAAGATAAGGGCGCGCTCGGTGGACTCTCTTCCACCTCTTCCATGAATCTCTGCTCTGCTAGTGCACACAAAAGTCCCAGGCCGTCGAGCGAGGGCTTCGCCCTTTCACATGTACTGGGATCCGCCGGTGGGAACTCAAATCTCCTATGAGGCTGCACGTCTGTTCTCGTTGGAGATTTCGGAGAAGTCTTGATTAAAATGTTTAATTTTGTCGTGTTCCTCGTGTCGACCGTCAGAGGCGATTCAAGTGTGGGCATACTGGTTCCAGGTTTCGTACGTTCAAACTCTTCGATGCTGTTCGAGAGAAGCTCGAGGCCACTCACGTCTACAGGCATTCTTGGGGCTAACAGTCCTTGTGGCACCGGAGTGCTCCTCGCAGTGTCTATAACCATGTCATTCGAGCCGCCACTGCTGGAATTGTCTATAGCATCGTCCCTTTCTATTGCGTCTATTGCTTTTTCCACAGCCCCGGCCATAGCTGCAGTGGCTTCGGAAGACGACTCTTCAGATTCCATCGACGGCGGCGGCATCACGTGAAGGTTGTGCGTGATGGAATTTTCAGGGGAATGCGCCTCGCCGACGCACGCCACTCTTTCATCTTCATCCGCATTGTTAGGTATTTCATCTTCGTCCTCGATGTGATCAGTCTGGTTCGAGGCGTCCTTGTGGGCGGGCATGTCCGGAGCTTCCGGGGGCGGTGTGGGCGGCGCGGCCGGTGAGGTGGCTTGACTCCTGCACGGCTGCTCGTTGAAGTCGGGC
Organism: Alsophila aescularia; assembly: GCA_946251855.1. Taxonomy (NCBI): domain Eukaryota; kingdom Metazoa; phylum Arthropoda; class Insecta; order Lepidoptera; family Geometridae; genus Alsophila; species Alsophila aescularia. The sequence continues at coordinate 41,289,366 of OX276385.1, forward strand.
TGGTAGTACAGATGCGTCGTCAGCATCGGCTGCTGGACCGGCTCCGGAGCGAACGTGGGCTGGTGCTTCTCTTGCGGCGGTTCCGGTTCGATCTTTATCAAGTGAGGAGTTATGATAGGCTGCATGATCGGTTTCCGTTTGTCAGTGTGTTGGTGCTGTTGAGGCGCGGGCGCCGGCGCGAGCGTCACCAGGCGAGTGGAGTGCGTGTGCGTGTGCTGGAGCGTCGCCGTGGAGGCCAACAGGTCTCCGGGCAGCAGCTGCAGGTGGTGCGAGGGGTGCGGCGCGGGGGGCAGTATGAGCGGCGCGGAGGGGTAGGGCATGCCGCCCCACACGACTGTGTGAGGCAGGTCCTGCGGCGCCGGCAGAAGCAGCAGCGCGCCGGAGGTGGGCTCGCGGACCAGCTGGAACCCGCCCATGGAGGACACGCCACTGCCCACGGATCCGACGCTGCCGACGCCCATGCCGCCCACCATCATGCTCTCCATTGACACTTGAGCTGGAAAGAGATAAATGAAATTATATATTAAAGTAATTTCAAAACCAGTGGTGGTTTATTAAGATTCACAATGTATCTATCTAAACTTGTCATAAAGCAGTAAAAACCAGTGGTGGTTTATTAAGATTCACAATGTATCTATCTAAACTTGTCATAAAGCAGTAAAAACCAGTGGTGGTTTATTAAGATTCACAATGTATCTATCTAAACTTGTCATAAAGCAGTAAAAGCCATTGGTGGTTTATTAAGATTCACAATGTATCTATCTAAACTTGTCATAAAGCAGTAAAAACCAGTGGTGGTTTATTAAGATTCACAATGTATCTATCTAAACTTGTCATAAAGCAGTAAAAACCAGTGGTGGTTTATTAAGATTCACAATGTATCTATCTAAACTTGTCATAAAGCAGTAAAAACCAGTGGTGGTTTATTAAGATTCACAATGTATCTATCTAAACTTGTCATAAAGCAGTAAAAGCCATTGGTGGTTTATTAAGATTCACAATGTATCTATCTAAACTTGTCATAAAGCAGTAAAAACCAGTGGTGGTTTATTAAGATTCACAATGTATCTATCTAAACTTGTCATAAAGCAGTAAAAACCAGTGGTGGTTTATTAAGATTCACAATGTATCTATCTAAACTTGTCATAAAGCAGTAAAAACCAGCGGTGGTTTATTAAGATTCACAATGTATCTATCTAAACTTGTCACAAAGCAGTAAAAAGTCTGTGCTGAGATAAATAAATAAAAATGGTCTAGGGGCCAGGGTAGTTAAAATAGGCTAAACTTTTTTAATCGTGTCTGTCTGAATGTTTGATCTCGTCACACTTAAAAACTACTGAACCGATTGTAATGCGCTTGCATAGCTTGGGTTTTTAATTTAAATCTGGTGTACTTTGTATCTTAATCCGATGAGTAGAAGACGAGTAATCGATAAAAACTAATTGACGGCTAAACGAATTTTGATTAAATGTAGTATGTATATTGTACTATGTTACTTTTAACGCAGATAAATATGAACACACGGGCAAAGCCGCGGGCACAATAAGTCTGTCTAAGATTAGAATCTATGAATTAAAGTAGGTTTTTTATATTTTTGTAATAATTCGACAACTTCACATCATAACACAGGGACCTACATTACTTCACGACAACACAAACTGGTTAGTACCTAACAAATCTCTAACAAAAAAAACCTAGCTGTCATAGATATTCGTGAAACATCATGTATGTACTTAGGTAGGAAAGTAAACAAATACTTTGAAATTTTGTAAATTCCTAAAGTAATATACCACTCACTCCATCTATAAAAATTACGGAAATTGAAAGAACTAAAATGATCTCTAACGGGAGTTGACATCGAATTGAACTAGATGGCGTTTGTTTATTTACTTTATCCTTTTTTTATGGCTTTTGATCAGAATGTTCGCTCTAGTCCTATGGAACTTATTTAGATATAAATACACCCGCTACAATTCACATTATACTAAACAAACAATTAAGTCGGTAAATAACAACTGGTTTGAGTCAGAATGGTACACAAGTCAAGGTACAGTCTATGTATGTATACTGTATCTGTGTATGTGAATATGTGGATGTTCCACCATAGCGTCGCCCTTATTGGTTCGATTTTGTCAAGCGAAATGGCAATCGATTCGTCTTCAGGTATATATGGGTGCCATAGGCTATTTTTTTACCCGACTACGGCAAGACAAAGTAGGGTTGTGTTCAAACTAAAAACTTGGTCCGATTTTGACAAGCGAGATATCAATCGATTCGTCTTCATCGCAAGGCTAATTTTTACCCGACCGTGTGGGGTTTTAGTTTTTGATAATATGTCTTGTTAAGAACACATTTTTATTATGCAGCGCGCAGTATAATATCAAATAGCTTCCAACACAAGACATAAGTTCAAAAATTAAAACCATACTGCGGTCGGGTAATAAATAGCCTAAGACACTCTGTACCTGAAGACGAATCGATTGACACCTCAAAGTATCCGATGAGCCGATTTTGACGCTTGTCAAAACCGGACCAAAGGAGCGACGCTATGGTGGAACATCCACATTCCCACATACATAGATACATACATACATACATAGACTGTTAAACTCATTACCCTTCCCTTACTTCGCTGTAGTCGGGTAAAAATGCACTTAATAGGAGGTATAGACGTAAATGTACATTAATGTGGTTTTCAAGAACTGAATCGATTTAGATGCAATTTACATTCATAAGGTTGGAAGATCAGGATATGCAGCATTATCAACGAAACCACACACGTATTGATTACGATGCAGATTACTTCGTATGCTAGTGATGGGAAAAGATGGATTCCAGAATGGTGGAAAAGTGATCGTGTGAAATGGGGAAAAACCCCGTTTTTTCTCATCGATATTGAAAGTTGACACGTTTTGATTACGATGTAGATTGTTTTGATTACGATGTAGATTACTTAGCATCTAGTGATGGGAAAAGATGGATTCCGGAATGTTGGGAAAGTGATCGTGTGAAATCTGGAATGGGGAATATTTTTTTTTTCTCATCCATATTGAAAGTTGATATCTATTACATTGATTGATATCAATTTTGTAAATCTGGGACGTATTAGTTAATAACCGGCTAGGACACACAAGCGAACTTACACACACCTCTTATGATGGTGGCGGCTCTCATGTTAGTTTTATCAACTTTCATCACAATGTTTAACCTTCGCTGGTTATGACAATATATGGATGAAGGCAGAGACAATTTGAACTGAGTGATTCCGATCACAATATAAGCTCCAAGCCATGGCCAAGCAGATAGGAAATTTCCTGTTTAGCCACGAATGTTTTGTGACATTGTGATTGAACTTTGACTGAACTTTAAATTATGAAAAAAAAAGAAGTTTTTAATGAATTATTTTTTTGTTAAATCACTTTTTACATTTTTAGGTTTTGTTTTTTTATATTTTTTTCCTTTTTTTATTGCTTTGTCTTCGGTTTTTGAGCTACCCTGGAAGTTTCAGCCAGATAGCTAATCGGAAAGTGCTCGAAATTTGTATTGTAAGATTCCAGGACAAAATACATACCTAAGTACATCGATAAATACATACATACAAGCGAAATTAAATAAAACCTGTTAAAAACTATCGATTGTTAAAATCAAGAGTTTGCTACAATAGATCTCCTTCACTACCATGTTTACAATCAATACGCATGCGCATACAAGTCAGCGTACGCGCCGCTTTATATTCCAACCGCGCATTTCCGGAGCCGCGCAGGCATGTTACTAAATACTTTCGATGGGAGTTTAAGTGCCCCAGAGGCTACTTTTTGTTCGGGTTCATACTTAATGAACTTAATGAAGTTAATATAACTTTAGTTGGAGAAGGACATGTTGGTTGCACTTTATATCATTCGTTTTTTTTTTAACTTAAAACACTCTCCAAATCACTCAGGAACAAATCTTTTATTCACCAAATTTTAGTTTAAATACATTTTTCATAAAAGTTTTGTTCCACTGATACCTTGTAAAGTTAAATAAGGTTTCTACAATATTTCGAAATTTCGATAAGCTATTGAGAAATTTATTAGAAGCCACCAAATGTGAGCAAAACCCTGCATAATATTAATATGTAGGCACTTCTAGTTTATTACAATTATTACTAATGTAATCAAGTCGCTACAAACAATAATGTAATTTAACCACCAGCAATAAAACTGATACCGATCGAAAACAATACCTAATGAAGTAAGAATAAAACCTTTCTTTCTCGAAGCTAACAACAGCAAGTCAAATAAAACAGCTATAAACGTTCCCAGACTTAAAACTAATGAGTTGCATCGCATCGGTTATCTGACTATTGACTAAAATGAATTATTCTTTCCACATCCCTACTGTCTGCATGAGACGAACATATACTAATTCATATAGTGTGATAGAGACGGCGATATTCATTAGCATAGCTTAATTTAATTCGGTTCCGAAAGCGTTTGGACCTTTGAAACGATTGATTCGCTTTAGATTGATCAATGTATCATATTGAATGTTAATAGAGTTTAGCCAGGTAGATTTGATTGTTTCATAGACATGCGTTTAATGGATACCTATTCTTAACATGTAGATATTTTTTGAATAGACAAAATGACAATCACTTACGAGTATGTAGGTACATCGATAGTGCAACATACGTCGTAAGTACTGATAGAATATTTTAATACAGATTTTAATCTCTAGAGGATTTCCATGTAAGGAATCAGAATCAAAGAGGGATGTGATCTGTGATCCAACAATACGCGTGTAAGTACACAAGTATTAGTACACCACAGAGAAAACCGAATACTTCTTTACTTACACGCGTAATATTGTTGGATCACAGATCACACAGATACTCGTAAGTGATTGTCGTTTTGTCTATTAAAAAAATACTAGGTACTTTAACACCACAGAGCCACAGAGAAAACCGAAGCGGCCACTTGTACTTACTTAGTTAATTACTTAGGTATACACCTACCTGCTTGTACGTATAACATTGAAACCATAGATTATAACCATCTAACAAACACTGAATCTGTTATATACTCTTCTGCAAGGACCTGTTTCTACCTATCACCGCTCTGTCAGATAATCAACCACTGAACAACTGAATCTAAATCCTAGTCATAAGATCGTGGCCAGCGGTAGTAGGTGCGCGTTTTGCAATCCAACGACACCGGGTTCGATTCAATAACGTTTAATAAGTTATGCGCGGATTCAACATCGCTACATGCTTCAAAGAGCATAGAATGTTTTTTATGAAATTCGTAGTTTAGCATAAAATTTCTTATTAACATACATAAATACGAATATCACATCCACGACTCGGAAACAAACATTTTTTCTCATCACACATATGGTTGCACCTTGCAGGATTCGAACCCTTGACCGTTTGATTTCGTTCCTAGCGATACTAGCCACTAGTATCGCTAGGAACGAAATACCACCAGCCGTCAAAACAAAATGTCTTTTACGTGTCAACATGATTACCAACACCATTAGGTAACGTTGAAAATTGCATGAAGTTACATTTTTAACGAGCGGCTATACATTAATCCGCTTAACCCGATCAATCAACGTATTATGCATCATGCATCGAATTTTTTTCATCGCCGAACATCGCGTGAGTTGTCAAACGCCGAACAAACGCTCTGCTGTAGAAATCGCCATTAAACTTTACAAGAAAAACATAAACGCAAAAAAGTAATTCACAACACTAAAAAGATTGAGGCGGTGAAGATTAAGAACCTCCTTTGAAGGCGCGCCGCTCGCTGATTGGCTGATACTTGTAGTGGGAGGGGTTTTCTGGGCGGCGCGTACGAAATTAGGGATGTGCGTCAGTCGAGTCCGGTATTATCGATAAATGAGTTTTAACATTTATTTTTGATGGTAGATAATTTATGGTGTGGAAGTGACAGTTCCGTTCTCAGAGTTTGGACCAATTTAGTGGCTGGATGCGGGTGAACGATGGATCCGGTTGGCAGTTGTTTTCGTATGGTTTTTTTTCACATCTTGTGTGCGGCGTAATAAAACATTAGCGCATAAAATATGATGTGATGTGTGAACAAACGCATACTAATGAGTTAAATTTTTCATTTTATAACTATGAATGAAATCTTGGTCTTGGTGCTTATTCTCTAGTCTCTTTAAGGAATATTGCATTTAGGTAAACAATTTCTATACCTAACAACAAAACTATTAAGTATTTATTAAAGTGCCTTTTCCAGAGCTAGAATTTCCGTAAAATCTACGAATAACTAACTTCTCTTGAAATTAATTTATTGTCTTTTATAATAATAATTATTGATCTCATAGTTACGTATTAGGTATGTGATCCGTGAGTAGATCCTTACCCCAAACCACAGAATAAATAATAGTACAAGTCCCAAACTAGGATTCCTTGCATCAAGAGACAGGTATCTACTAAAATAGTATCTATTTTATCACACTTGGCAAGTGTAGGGCGCCCCATGAAGCAGGTTTTTTTTTAAATTACGGACTAGGCAATCGTTTGACTACGGTCTCACCTGATGGAAAGCGATGATGTGGTCGAAGGTGTAGCACGCTTGCCTAGTAGATACTATTCACTTTTGACTTGAACACATCTGGATTAAATTGTACCGGAAACACTGACGAGGGCATAGAAATTCTTCTAATAGGTAAACGAAGAAGCGTAATGCTTCATTCTTGTGCGAGGTATTTAAACCATAAAAGAGTGGCTCTTTGCCGTTCGTCTAGTCGTACGGTGATGGAAAGGTGATGGAGGAATCAGACCTGTGCTTTATAAAGGTGCTCATTGGAGCAAGGCGATGTGGTGACAAGTATAGGTACCTACTATATCATCAAAGTAAGATTAAAAACACGACGAAACACGTTTATAAAAATGAAACATAGAAAAAAGGACGTTCAGTTTATCCCGAATGGGAACATTTCCCGGGAAACATTTTCAATTTTTCTTTCCAAAAAAAACCTAATTTATACTCTTACGAAAACAGCCGAATCGGTCCAGCCGTTCTCAAGCGATGCGGTTAACGACGAACAGTATTTCATTTTTATTTATATAGATTTCGTTAGTAGTTATGGCTTACCGATTTTAGTAGGAGGCGTCTAATGATTATTTTGAATAACATTTTATCTGTAGCGAAGTATAGATACTATCACTTCTTCTGTGATCTTGCTAGACCCGCCGTTAATGATATTAAGATTATAATACGACTAGCTTTCGCCCGCGACTCGTCCGCAGGGTCTACAGTTTAATGATATTAAGATTATAATACGACTAGCTTTCGCCCGCGACTCGTCCGCAGGGTCTACAGTTTATCGCGAAGCATCCTTATTTTCTTCTAAAATATTAAAAAACAATGGAAAAGTATAGCACTTACGCCCTTGATGTATTTGAGACTTGTTAATATTTCATTTCCATGACAATCGTTCCTTACAGCGAATATTCAACATTTTTCCGTGGAAACTTAAGATTTTCCGTGATAAAAAGTGTTCTATGTTTTATTCCAGGATATAAGCTATCTCCATTCCAAATTTCATCAAAATCCGTTCAGCTGTTATAGCGTGCAAGCTCCACAAACAAACAAACAAACAGACATCGTTTCACTTTTATATATTGGTATGGATATGTACAAAAGACGAGAGCTTTCTGATTTCTCAAGAGTTAGGTACTTCGGTAGGAAAGTACGTAACAGGTATAATGGTACTGTAACTGCACTGTACTGTATTTTACCCTCATTTTTGTTCCAACTAAATACAGAAATAAATACCTACCTATAAATTAGTTAAATAAGTAAAAAATACATAACATACCTAAAGTTCAGGGGGATGGTATTCCATAGAATAACGTAATAAAAAACACGACAAAAGGCAACTCTTGGTGGTTCCCGTTAGCTTTACCTATAGGTACATTTTCAAGATTCTGAAACATAATCTCTCATATCAAAATTCCGACAATTCCGAACCCATAATTTCCAATATCATTCACTCACAACTACGGGATGTCACATCACTACACCACTCACACTACCTTCATGACCTTAAATGAACTAATTTAATTGACAATTAAATGAACCCATTCAAAGTGCGAAATCCAACACGGTTAGTTGTCGTTGAATTAATTCATTTCATTTCGTTACGAATCCCTAAAAAAAAAACGAATTAGGTTTGCCAACTGAATGCCCCGAGCGTTGAACAAAATGAATGGTATTCAATTACCTGTCTACGTGTATACTATATACCTTTATACAGTGTGAGTCTGATTTAAGTGCACATATGAAATTGGGTGAAACTAGACCCCATACTAGGAAGTAAACAGAAAAAATATATGCTTTTTCGTCCTTTACGTTTTTAAAAGCAACTGACGACCCTTTGGAAAAAAAACGTAACTTCTGAACCAACAGGTCTAACATGTTAAACAAAAACAGTAATGATTGGAAAACACAGGCAATAACAATGAAATGCAATTTACTCCAAAAATTATAATACCGTCACTAAGAAAAAAAATACCTTAAGTATCAAAATTTTAAAATAAAATATTTCGGGCGTTTGTTAAACATCTCATAGCAAACGTTCCGACTAGGACAGGAACATGATAATTTTATTTTTTGAAAGCTAATACGATACCTACAGCATAACTTAAGGCAATACAAATTTGTATATTTTGAAAAATTTATATATTTTGAAAGTTAAAGTTTCTATCTTAGTTTTAAGTGACGGTATTATTATTTTTGGAGTAAATTGCATTTCATAGTTATTGCCTGTGTTTTCCAAACATTACTGTTTTTGTTTTAACACTAGACCTTTTGGTTTAGAAGTTACAACCTCTTTTTACAAAGGCTCGTTGTTTTAACATTAGACCTTTTGGTTTAGAAGTTACAACCCCTTTTTCAAAGGCTCGTTGTTTTAACATTAAACCTTTTGGTTTAGAAGTTACAACCTCTTTTTACAAAGGCTCGTTGTTTTAACATTAAACCTTTTGGTTTAGAAGTTACAATCTCTTTTTACAAAGGCTCGTTGTTTTAACATTAAACCTTTTGGTTTAGAAGTTACAATCTCTTTTTACAAAAGCTCGTTGTTTTAACATTAAACCTTTTGGTTTAGAAGTTACAACGTCATACAAAGGGTCGTCAGTTGCTAGTAAAAAGTAAAGGTCTAAAAAATCATATAACTTTTTTTTCTGTCTTTAAATGGGGTCTAGTTTCACCCAATTTCATATGTGAACTTAAATCAGACTCACACTGTATAAAGATTCGAAATTTATTCATATTTTTTACGTTCCGAGTTCCGAGTCATACGAGTTAGCGTTAGGTTATCCGCTTAGAACGGGTATTACCTGATTATTTAGAATCTAATTCTAAAGTGTAAGTAGCTATAAGTAAGTAGGTTATATTCCTAAGATAAAGCTGAAGAAGTTATATAACTCAATTTCCTGTTGTTGCAAGTAGTAAATTAAATGTTTTTTATAAACCTTTGTTTATTTCTCAAAATAATTCAACGAACTTCACTTATTCAGCCCACACACCACCTCGTGTGTCTTCTGGTCTACATTAAACTAAAATAAACACTGAAAAAATAAAAAAGTAACAGGAAAAGGCGCCAAAATTACGTAGGAACTATTGGTGTGGGCAAAGTAGCTACGCGCAAACGCTTCGTCATCATAAAACTCGGCCATATTGTATTGGTACCATTTCGGTAGCTCAATTCATTGCTTCAGAAACCGCGTAACTTAGCCGGGTCGCCCACGGAGACAGGCACTGCGCAGACTGGTCCGTTTTGAGAGGGCGAGTGGACTCAACTCAATCAGAAATCAGAACAGTTGCAATGCCACTACCAGAGAATCATGAATGCGGAGGTGTTGTTGAAGGCCGAACAATTTGGCGCCAAACTCAAGCAAGCTCAAGCTTGCCTCGGTTTCTCGTTCGGACCCTGCTATCTCCCTCTGTTACTCATAAAAGACTGAGTAGAAGATGTTTGTGAGCATTTTCTAAAAGAATTTGAGCGCGATCTCGCAATGCAGTTGGCGCGTAGCTACCAGGCTCACAGCAGTTAGTAGGAGGTGTCTTACCAGGGTAGGGCCAGAGCGGACCGGGTGGCGGGGCGGGGGGCGCGGCAGGCCACGCGAGCGGGGGGCGGTCGTCGCAGAGCATGTTGGCCACGCCCACCGTCATGGCCGCCTGCGTCGGATCCGCGCCTGCCACAACAATGACTGTGATGCAATCATGAACACATTTATCACACACTGGAATGATTAAAAATAATGTCCGTCAAATGTTAATTCGTGTTTTTATTTAAGGTCTGACTTGTCGCTAGAGCCAAGGTGTAAATTAACTTATAATAACGAATAAAAAGAAACAAAAAAACTTCTAAGTACCTACCTAGTCCCTCCCAACAAAATCCAAAGATTCCTATAATAATACCTACTTGATTTTCTTCCTCATTATTAAAGCTTAGACTTATAAATAATTTTCATTCTATCAGTTTTCTTCACTGTTTAAAAAGATCTGTATAACATCTGTTTTAGTAGTTACCTTATCCAGATAATTGTCACTAAGTATTAATTAAAAGTTATCGGCAGGTTATACGATTCGAGTTTTATGCACTTTGAAATAACCATTTGCGCGTAAACATCATTTACATGAAGAAATTAGAAGTGTTTAAATTACTACACGCGATGCGGAAAATCTTTAAAATCATGCTAATTGTGCAAGTACATACGGAAGGCGGATATATATAGATTGATTAGATAAGAAATTGATTTTAAATTCTAGTTTATAACGTTAAGTCAATCTTATACAGCAATGTCGGATCTTAAAATAGCTAGTAAGCTTTCTTCACTTCATCTCACGGCCTACTGGATATCATTTCCATTATACCTTCCTTCTCTGTCAGCTCTGTAGCTCCACCTTCTGCCTCGCCCTCTCTTAACTTCATCTCACGGCCTACTGGATATCATTTCCATTATACCTTCCTTCTCTGTCAGCTCTGTAGCTCCACCTTCTGCCTCGCCCTCTCTTAACTTCATCTCACGGCCTACTGGATATCATTTCCATTATACCTTCCTTCTCTGTCAGCTCTGTAGCTCCACCTTCTGCCTCGCCCTCTCTTAACTTCATCTCACGGCCTACTGGATATCATTTCCATTATACCTTCCTTCTCTGTCAGCTCTGTAGCTCCACCTTCTGCCTCGCCCTCTCTTCACTTCATCTCACGGCCTACTGGATATCATTTCCATTATACCTTCCTTCTCTGTCAGCTCTGTAGCTCCACCTTCTGCCTCGCCCTCTCTTCACTTCATCTCACGGCCTACTGGATATCATTTCCATTATACCTTCCTTCTCTGTCAGCTCTGTAGCTCCACCTTCTGCCTCGCCCTCTCTTCACTTCATCTCACGGCCTACTGGATATCATTTCCATTATACCTTCCTTCTCTGTCAGCTCTGTAGCTCCACCTTCTGCCTCGCCCTCTCTTAACTTCATCTCACGGCCTACTGGATATCATTTCCATTATACCTTCCTTCTCTGTCAGCTCTGTAGCTCCACCTTCTGCCTCGCCCTCTCTTCACTTCATCTCACGGCCTACTGGATATCATTTCCATTATACCTTCCTTCTCTGTCAGCTCTGTAGCTCCACCTTCTGCCTCGCCCTCTCTTCACTTCATCTCACGGCCTACTGGATATAATTTCCATTATACCTTCCTTCTCTGTCAGCTCTGTAGCTCCACCTTCTGCCTCGCCCTCTCTTAACTTAAGCTTGTCGATGATAAATTTCATCTCGGATGAAAATCAATAAGTATTTAATATGCGATCAATTGCAATGTACCAGGACGATTCTTAAAATAAAGCGTACCTATATATCCATAATTTCTATACTAACATTATAAAAGCGAAAGCTTGAACCGATGTCGATGAAATTTGGTATGGAGATAGTTCGAACCCTGGAGAAGGACAGATTTCGCCACATAAAGGTTGATTGCAATTAGAAAAACAGCCGAAATTTTGCATGCCACCAAAGATACGGAGATAGGGTGCACAATAAATGCAGAAGGTTGGCTATTGAAACTGGAAACCATTCCAGCCCAGCCATCTTTCCAGGGAAATTGAACTGTTGTTTAAGTATAACACAAAATAGAGCTGGCTGTGAGTTGCTAAAAGCCTAAACATTCAAAATGTTGCCCTGTATGCGTAAATAAAATAACACATTCATAGAAACACGAGCAATAGGGTCAGCCATCTTGGATTTCGTTATGCAAACGCCGCGGTTGATCACCGTTACAGCCTACAAGGATTGAGTAAAGATGTATTTAGAAAAGTTATGATCCGTTGAAATGGAGGTCGAAAGGTAAACAGCATACAAATAGGTATAGAGAAAATCTTGATACTCTCTCTACGGAGAAAGCAGAAGCGAAGTCAGAGGAAAGCAGGCCTATCCTATATGGCGGTTCTAATCAATTTAGGAACCAAACCAAACGAGAGGAAACTACCATGGGACAACAGACTGGCATTGCTCTATGAATCAGATGGTCTATGCCAAAATGTTGGCCTTCCTGAGATTTCTGAGATCGATCGATATCAAATGGATTTATTAAAAAAACTAGGAACTACAGAAGCAATTTTGATGAAATTCATTTGGACCACGTGACCACTAAAAAACAAAAAAATAGCAATCGCAGGACGCCTGGCAGATGTGTAAACGTAAAATAAGAAAACAACGTGCAACGTTTTGAAACGCGCGCTCTCATTGGTCAACTGTGATATGACCGAGCTGAGGCGGAAAGAGCCGACGAGCCACGAGCGGAACGTCGTACGCTGGTATGCTATTTTTAATCAAAGATTATGTATGTATGTCCAATTCACAACATTACCTAATCCCAAACTAGGATACCCTGTGCTATGGGCACTAGATAACGGATAAACATAGATAGATAACGAATATTACATCCATGACTCGGAAACAAACATTTCTGCTCATCACACAAATGATTACAAGCGAGATTCCAACCCATGACCGTTTGATTAGTTAGGGCACAGGATAAATAATAGGTTAGAGACACTAGCAACTAGACCAACCGGTCGTCATAAAGTATTTATTTGGTCAAGTGTTTTCAACTTACTTAATCTAGGTACATTATAACATTTTATTAAAAGTTAGAAGCTTTTATTTAACTTCACTTGTATGTATATATCTATGTATTTTGTCTATCCTGGAATCGAGCAATTCAAATTTCGATCACTTCCCGATTAGCTATGGGTAGCTCACAAACAAATGACAAAGGAAAAAAAAACTGGTGAGGTGAAGGATTAGAGTCGACAGTTATGAATAATGGTTACCTAATTAGATTCCTGCTAAGCACTGGCACTACATTCCACAGGGCGTTGTTTATAACGAAACAAGTCCAGCTGGCCGCGACCGGTTCTGAACCGGTTTGGACCGGATCATTCGAATCGTTAGGTATTATTTTGGTTCGTTATAGAGTCAAGTCATCTGGTGTGGCGCGGGAATAAATTTTAAAGTTATATTGAATTGCGGGCGCCCGCACTACTGACAGTCTGGAATGCGGCAAAAATAACCATTGATAGAATGTCCGTGTGTAATACAATGTTTGTTTGTGTGTTGTTATGAGGTAGTGCTGGCCTCTGGTGTCAGTTTGTCAAGCCGCCCGAGGGCCTCTGACATGGCATATGCTATTAGTCAATATTAACCGGGACCGACAGCTTACAGCGATGGAAAATCGCACATAACTTAGAAAAGTCATTGGTGCGGAGCTAAGGATCGAACGCGGTATCGTTGGATTCTAAGTTGCACTATAGCACCGTTAGGCTACCATCGCTCAATACAATAATATTTACATATATTTTTTTATTGACCGAAGTTTGCCTCATTTTTTCATTGTAACGTATAAAGTATGAATGTAGTAACCCGCCCCGACTTCACTCGTAGTTAAACATTCAATAAAATTATCTTTAGAAATCGACCAATAACTAGAACAGAGCAAATTCGATTCTGTTAGAATTTCTATATAATTTTTTAGCGATTGGTAAGCGTTGAGGCAGATTCCTAATGAGGTAATTGTAGAATAAAGAAAATACACATAATAAATAATAGAAGCTTGAAAAAGACATTCATTAAAGAAACCCCGTAATTATTTAATGAATGTAACTTTTTACCTATTTTTTTGTTGCTTTGTAACTTTGTACGATATCAAGTTTTTTTTTTTTTTTTTTTTGCCTTTTCACTTTTACATTTTAATGTTCAATTTTATAACTTCTGTCTTTTACGTTTTTATATTTGCTCCCTCATATTAAACAAAACAACACACGAAATCAACCAGTGTCCAAAAAAAACTGACGACATGAAATTCTCACAATGAGATGTAATATCAGAGCGGCAGCGGCGTGAGGAGCCAACACGAACATCATGAAAGGAAGCACGTGCTGGTATCTCTTTCTCGCTCTTTCATAGCACGCTGTCACTGTCTGAGCTACGCGACCGCTTGTTGCCACGTAGAGTATAGCACAAACAGACCCTATTCTTTTCAAGATCCGTTAAATAAATTTAGAATTATGTTTAATCGTCTTCCAAAAGGAGGAGGTTTTCAATTGAGTTGTACGTCATTTTGTTTACTTTCACTTAAATCTTAGGGTTTTCTGAACCTGCAATGTGATATAATTACATCTAAAATTAGTCCACTAGTAAATAAATCTATTTGAAGTCGTTTTTTTATAATTAAGAAAAACTTTTTTTAAATGTTTCTTGGCTTTTTTAAATTATTTTACTATGTACAGACAGCTTTATGTACCGAGATTAGCTTTTAGCCACTAAAGCAGTTCTGTCTGTCGAAATACAAACGCGAGCCAGGCTTCCTCTGTGACTGATATAGAGTGTGACGGTGCCAGTCTATTTTTTTTCATTAAGCTCATCTCATAATTTAAGAAACTATTATTTTTATTTAAATACATTAAATACTCATTATACTAACAACCTAATGGTGAAAGCATTTCGCATCTCGTCACAAAATTTATAATGTCAATCAAACATTATGTTAAGTCTGAAAACTAATTAAAGTTGGAAAACTAATTTAATATTCGCCGCCTCTATTTCTGTTCGTGATCTATACTCACTATCAGTTGACCTTCATCGTAGCGTCTCTTTCTCGCACCTGCATTCCGCACGTAAGTACATCTCGCTCGCACGTTCAACTAACAAAGCCGTGGCGCTTCGTACATCTCTTTGTAAGTGCTGGACGCCTAGTATCACGCGCGCTGAAGAAAAGGGTTTATCCGACGCTTTGCGACCCGGATGCACCTAGGATTTTCCGACCGAAAATATTTTTCAATTTTCCGCGTAAACTTGTATCTCGCGAAAATGTCACTTTGCAATGTCCTATTTTGAAATGAGGTATGAGTTTTCTGGTAATTTTCGATATATTTTGCGTTTGTTCGGTATCTTGAAGAGCTTTCGATTGTGAAAGAAAACTAGTTGTAGTGCAGTATCTGTTTATTGCGCTAGGAAATCTAGGTCAGCTCCAATGACGCCCCCTGTTCTATTCTAGCCGAGGCTAGCGCAGCCACATCGCGGCAGCGTGGCATGGTCGCGGTAGGTAGTCAAGCGTGGCGTAAATAGATCGACGCGATTCGTTTGACTCCTCGCTCTAAGTGCACGCATCGTATCGTACGATAATGTAATGTCCCGCTGCAACTGCATAATATGAAATTGATAACTTCTCACTAATTTCAGTTATCAAATTAAAACACTTATTTATTTTTTCAATTAATTTATTATACAATAATAACAATGCTGATCTTGGATCAAAGTATCAAAATAAATTAATGTGGGGGTTGGTATAGAGAGAGGTACAGAATAATAATAGTTACATTTTAAATGTAGTAAGTTACAGTGGTGGTGGTAACCGAAAAACAAATAAGACAGCAAAAACCGACGAGTTACAATAAAATGTAGGTTAAAAAAACTCTGGCAATATTATTAACCTTTATCTGAATGCAGATAAAGCCGAAAAGGAATTTTCGTTTTAAGCCGGTTTTGTCCCGCTGGACTACGTAAGATCGAGAAATATACCAGGGCAGCATATACAGCGAGGAGCTAATCAAAACCTTTTCAGTCAGCTGACTGGTACAGAGTATAAGAATGTAACGCTGAGCCACGTCACCAAGTCACGGACTAAAATGCTAGGTAAAAATGGCATAGATCTAGTTATGGCACAGAATAAACGAGTGGCTCTGTGAGCTATAGACCTCGCGCGCACAAACTTTTATGCAGACAATCTAGCAGTGCACAGTAGCGCAATCTAGTTACCTTATTGTACAACTAACATTAATAACCAAGGTGCTCCATCAATCCCTACCTAGTAGGGCAAAGGGCTGATTCCACTGGTAGAAACCTAAAAGTGAGAAATTTACTGCATTTTGAGGAGCTATTCTGCTCATCACGCCGAAGATCCTCATCAGATCTTCACCAAACTTTAAGTTTGGTACCTTTCAAATAAAGAAAGAACCATCGAAATCAGATTTGGCGGAGATATTTTGCCCGTTTTTGGGGGAAGTAGGTACCCCCTCTTCCCAGTCAAAAATCCCCGAAGACTAAAAAAATCTAAAAATTCGTTTATCTGTATACCAAGTTTCGTCTAGATCGGTTAATAAATGCGACCTGTACAGGAAGGAACAGCCGGACAGAAATCCGGACATACAAAAGCATTTTTGCCCAAGCTGAAAAGGAGACGCTTCGCTCGCACTCGCTCAATTAGTTGTACCTAAATTAATGCAACTCCCTCACGATCATCACTTTACAACAATTACAATAATGACAATGCATATGTCAACATGCATACCGTCATAGCAAAATCCATATTTTTGTACAAATAACATTAAGAACACCCTATATTTTCACCCTCTTTTTCTAATTGACAGCCAAAATTAAGACATATATCACAGAGAATAGGGTTGAAATTTATCTGTGAAAAGAATCATATATTTTTATAGGGGTGGGCATGCATTTGCCGGATTGAAAGTTTATGGTTGTGCGAATTTTGTACGCTAAAAGGATGAGGCTTTATGTGAATTTTAGTCGAAAACTGTACTATTTGAAACGAAATGTGATGAAAGTGCACTGTATGTTGTTAGAACAGAAATAAACATTTTCAACCACTAGAACTCTTTAAACTGACATGACACGGTCACTAAAGCTAAAAACTCAATCAACCAAAAAGATCCACATCAATATATAACAGTGAAACGTTGTCTGTTCGTTTGCTTGTTTGGGGAGTTTTAACGCGATAACGGCTGGACGGATTTTGATGAAACTTTGTAAATAGGAACTGTATAATATAGAGACCAACATAGGATACTTTTTAATGGAAAACTGTGAAATGTCGATTACTCGCTGTAAGCAACGTTTGCTATGGAAACGAAAGAAACAACAAGTCAGTCTAAAAGCATCACGAGCGTTGGTGCTATACTTTTGCATTGGTTTTTAATATCCTAGCAGAAACTATGATGCTTTTTTTCGCGATAAACTGTAGTCCACGCGGACGAAGTCGCGAGCTAAAGCTAGTACTTGATAAATATCACGTTTATAACGGTGACTTTCAACCACTATTACTAAAAATTTTTGCCGTTTTGCCCCCATTATCTCGTTCGGCGTCCATACAGCCCAGGTTCAAACATGCTCCAAGAACCAAAGGCAAGCCTCACTGGTGGATCGAGCGGTGCATCGGACCCCAGGCCCAGAACTAAACAAACCGTAGGTCATACATGACCACGATGACCGTATAGGAACGTGGGCCGGTTAGGTCGAGGTCAGACGGGCAGGAGATACATGACCACGATGACCGTATAGGAACATGGGCCGGTTAGGTCGAGGTCAGATGGGCAGGCGATACATGACCACGATGACCGTGTAGGAACGTGGGCCGGTTAGGTCGAGGTCAGATGGGCAGGAGATACATGACCACGATGACCGTATAGGAACGTGGGCCGGTTAGGTCGAGGTCAGACGGGCAGGAGATACATGACCACGATGACCGTATAGGAACGTGGGCCGGTTAGGTCGAGGTCAGACGGGCAGGAGATACATGACCACGATGACCGTATAGGAACGTGGGCCGGTTAGGTCGAGGTCAGATGGGCAGGAGATACATGACCACGATGACCGTGTAGGAACGTGGGCCGGTTAGGTCGAGGTCAGATGGGCAGGAGATACATAACCACGATGACCGTGTAGGAACGTGGGCCGGTTAGCTTCTTTCGAAAACAGGCAAGATAAAATAACTTATTTTTAGTTGTTCGGTTTTTATGTACTAAAAGCTAAAAAATAAAATAAAATCGTGTGACCAGACGAATTTATATTGCTCAGGGTACGCTACGCCTCACGATTTTATTTTATTTATTAGCTTTTAGTACATATCATACCGTTCAACTTCTTTCTTTTTTTTTTCAAGTTTTTAGTTTTTTATTTAGTTTTTTTTGTAAATTGTACTGCGTTCTACTTGTCAAGCCCTTTCATTTGATACCCATATTGAGGGGATTGAAAAAACACAGTAATCCGCCATTTTGTGGTGGCGGCGATATTGGATTTGGAATTTTCATGGTGTACTTATTTTACTAGTTAAGCCCTTTCATTTTTTACCCATACTGAGGGGTTTGAAATAAAATATGTAATCCGCCAGTTTGTGGCGGCACCATCTTGGATTTACAATGATACTGAATATACATACAATGTATTGTCATCGGAACTAAAGGCGTGTATCAGATCAATCAGTCAACAGGGAGGGGGTAAAATTTCAAAGACTAAATATGACCCAAACAAACTAATAAACAAAAATCAACAAACAGGACAAGCTAAATAACTACAAAACTAAATAAAAACGTTTAAAATTAAAATTAAAAACAGTCGCCGTATCGCAAACACCTGGAATAGCTACTGGTCCTTGAAGAAGCTATGAAGTAAGCTGCAGTTACTACTGCTGTAGTAATCTGTCTAAAGCACACTCGAGCAACCTGCCCGTCCTTACGTACGCTCAGACATTGTCGCTGATGTAATGGCAAATTCCATCTTGGCCCTTGGTCCTTGGGATATGCCAAATAGCAAAGACGCATTAGGTTAAAAAAGTGGACAAACTGTCAAATGGGTTATCATCTAAATATCGTTTATCTGCACTCATATCTTAAAATCTAGATTATGAACTAAAAATTGGTGGCATAATGATGGGCTCTACACTACGAGAGTTTTGGCCATTTATTATCTATGGCAGCGCGTGCTAGACCGTATGCGCACGAATTCGCTGTGGACTGGATTTTGGCGCCTTTTTATACGCTTTATATTAGCTTCACTTGTATGTTTGTAACCGACTCCTTTGGACGCTATTTTGACCCACTTTAAATGGTCAGATTTCATTCAAATTTTGCACACCTGTCAAAGACCGATGATAATGCAATAATTCGAAAAAAAAAACAATAAAAAATAAAAATAAAAAAAAAACTAAAAAGTAGAAAATAAATAATAGTTTAAAAAAACAAAAAAACACGCTTTATATAGAAAACCAACCTAAAAAATAGAAAATAAATTATAATAGTGTAAATAAGAAAAAAATTAAAATAAAGCGTGGGGTGCTTCTCATATCTGTCAATGAAATATTTATAACTATTGACCCATGCACCCCACGTTTTTTTTTAAATAAAACTTTTTTTTCTTATTTACACTATTAAAATTTATTTTCAATTTTTTAGTTTGGTTTTCTATATAAAGCGTGTTTTTTAGTTTTTTTAAACTATTATTTATTCAACTACACTAGTAGTACCTAACCAATTTAATGTGTTTTTGTTTATCAAAAGTTTTAACCTGATTAAAAATGTCCGACAGCAGTTTAGTGAGGAGAAAGAATTTGACTCCACCCGACATCACGGAAACAGCAACGAAATGACGAACGTGTTTTGTATTCTCTGCTTTTACCAGAAAAATCAAAAGAATATAACGACATATTTTCCTATATTGCAAGAGTGTAGCTAAGGTATTGTAAAACGGCACATAGTGATGGGTATTAAAACACTCGAGTGATAGTATTAAAATACTTGCCTAAAGCTCGTTTTTTAAACTCATTCTACCTATCATTATGCAACCGTTTCATAAACTACTATTACGTTGTATTGGTAATATTGGTATTTTTTAGCAAGCAAAAACTCACGTAGTAGCACAGAATAAATAATAGTACAAGGTAGTAGATATTAGTAGCACAGACTAAATGTAGTAGCTACAAGGTACTATTGTTTATTCTATGACCTGGCAAAAGGCGTGGGGGGCGCTGCGCCACAAAAACGACGTTTCTGACGACTACTTTGGAGTTGCTGCTGACATTTCGATGGAGAGAACGTTACGAAAGCTATCAGGAGTACAGCAACATATAAGAGCTGTTTCTGTTACATACCACAGTCACAGAATAAGTAATAGTACTGATTTCCACAGTGTAATATAAATATACTATCTTACCCGCTCGCGACTACGTCCGCGCGCGAAAAAGAGGATATGTTTTTGGATATTAAAAATCAATGCAAATGTAGGTATAGCACCAACCCTCTTGATGTTTTTTGACAGACTTGTTATTTCGTTTCCATGGCAATCGTTCCTTACAGCGATCAACATTTTCCAGTTTTCCGTGGAAACTTCATTCCAAATTTCATCAATATCCGTCCAGCCGCTATCGCGTGAAAGCTTCCCAAACAAACAAACAAACACCGTTTCACTTTTATATACCAGGTAGGTAAGTAATACGACAACGGGTATTATTTATTCTGCTCCACGGGCAACCCGTGCAACGTGATCGAATTCCGTCTACTTGGAAATTTCGATCAATCTATCTGTGAACGGCGGATAGTTTATGGGAACGCGGATTGTACGCGATCCAACGATGAACGGATTGAATCTTATCGAAGTGTACTAGGGACTCAGAAAAGCAAGAAGTATACGAACGCTATCGCTGTCGCCATCTCCGGCCGGCCGTTCCGAATCGGAAACTTTTCGGGTCTTCGCTTCGTTTAGGACTCGGTTCGACTAACATAATGTTCCGAAGAGTACCAGGAGAACAAAAGCTTTAGGGGTGGTAATGGTAATAACTAGACAAAAATATCTATCACGAATCTCCCTCCGACTTTCGTTTCAGTAAACTGACAGCATGAATCTGTTTATCTTCGTAAATAAAGGT
The DNA here is from genome assembly GCA_946251855.1 of Alsophila aescularia. Classification (NCBI taxonomy): domain Eukaryota; kingdom Metazoa; phylum Arthropoda; class Insecta; order Lepidoptera; family Geometridae; genus Alsophila; species Alsophila aescularia. Next base: position 41,310,596 of record OX276385.1, read on the forward strand.
ACGTGACTGACAGTTCTATACCATTTTTTGACACACTCTGTACTAAAATAATTAAGTATCTATTGTGACAGAAAGTAATGTGAAGAATTGATCTAAAGAAATGATGTCCCCGGAGTCCCGTGCCCCGCCCGCGCTATTTACCACCCTACTCGAATAAATTTTATATCATTTTTTTGCCAGTTTTCAGTTAATTGTATGATACAGTTAGGAATTAATTAAATTTTGTTAAAAAACACGTATTGGTAAAACAAAAAGAAAAGGAGTAAAATAAAAAGCTGATTATGAATTACTCGTAGATACATGTTTGTTTACCCTTCCTGGCTAGCACTTCGTGTTACTACATACTAGGGCATGCAAACCGGATACCCGATTAACCGAACAACCCGAATAACCGGATGATTTGAAACTCGGATTTTTAAGATTGAAAACCCGGGTTTTTCGCGTTATTTGAGTTTTTCATTCTTGATGGTTTATGTAAAATACTACCACTAGAACATTAATAAAGAATCAAACTTCTCAAAAACTTACCGTTTCCCTATTTCTACTCTATTGAGCGAATAAATTGGACAGGCTGACCACAATCTATAATAATTATTAGGTATTAGGGAGCAATATATTGTTACTTGTTAGGCTTTGGTCTGACGTTGAATGAGTGGGGCACTGCGAGCACTACGAGTCTACGAGAGTCATCTGGTAACGGCGGATTTTATTAAACATTTTGTAACCTTAGTTAGATTTTACTGTCAAAGTAAAAACTTGACTAGGGTCACAAAATGTTACATAAAATAGAAGAAATGGTGCAGATGTATTATAATGTTCCCTTTACAACTTGACAGAGGATCTTAATAATAAATTTGCACCATTTCTACTTTGATTTGATTAGGAATCGTCTTAGTCTATTTTTTTTTAAAGATTGTCGTTGATAAAGAATTATTTTTTATTTTAAGTTACTATATAAACAATAAATAAGACTTATTTTATGTGATTTACGATACGAAACACTTTATTGTAATTACCAGTTAGAAAATATATGAACACACACATAATTATATAAAATATTTTATTTTGTTGATTTTGTTTTTAAATGCTACTTAATAGTTAATTATAGATAAGGTGTTGCTTAGATTATCTCGTGTGTGTGTGTGTGCGTGTGTGTGTTCGTGTGTGTGTTTGTGTGTGTGTGTGTGTGTGTGTGTGTGTGTGTGTGAGAGGGTGTGTTCGTGTGTGTATGAAATGTACCTTCTCTTTATCTAAATGTGTTATCTATGAAAAGGGAAGAAATTTGTTTTTTTATCATCGTCATAATCATGTCGGCCTTTAGAAGTCCACTGCTGAACATAGGCCTCCCCCAAAGAGCGCCATGACGAGCGATCTTGTGCCACCTTCATCAACAACTTCCTGCGATGGGTACAATGTCTTCGGTCCATCGTGTGGGGGGTCTCCCTACACTTTGCTTGCTTGTTCGTGGTCGCCTTTCGAGAACCTTTATTCCCCACCGGTTGTTGGTTCTGCGAACTACATGGCCTGCCCATTGCCACTTCAACTTGAAAACTCTGAAAGCTATGTCGGTAACCTTGGTTCTTCTACGGATTTCCTCGTTCCGGATTCTGTCACGTAGTGAAACTCCAAACATAGCTCTCTTCATTGCACGCTGCGTGACTTTGAGTTTAAGTCTGAGACCAATAGCGACCACGTCTCAGTACCGTATGTCATCACTGGCAACACGCACTGATTATAAACTTTCGTCTTGAGGCTCTGCGGTATCTGTGACGAGAAGATATGGCGTAATTTCCCGAACGCTGCCCATCCGAGTTGGATTTGTCGGTTGACCTCTTTGTCGAAATTGAATCTACCCAGTTGAACCGTCTGACCTAAGTAGACATAGTGATCAACAGCTTCGATTATAATATAATATTGCTCCAAACATAAACTGGCATGGGTGCGACATGGGCATTTGACATGATGTTCGTCTTACCCATGTTCATTTTAAGACCCACCTGTTGGGAAAAAATATTGAGGTCACTGAGCATTGTGCTTAGGTCTTCCAGGGTTTCTGCTATGATGACTATATCATCAGCAAATCGAAAGTGAGTGATGCATTTGCCATTGATGTTAACTTCATATCCGTTCCAGTTCAGAAGCTTGAATACATCTTCCAGAACAGAGGTGAACAGTTCGGAGAAATAACGTCTCCCTGTCTCACACCTTTTTGCAATTCGATAGAATTCGTGATCCGATTTTGGAGACGGACAGTCAGTTTTTTATTATTACTAGTACCAAATGTTATTTTGATTATTAATACTGGTAGTGCATATACCAAATGTTACTTGATTGATCACTTGGTAAAGCTAAAAAATAAGAACACGAAAGTAAAACATATTTTTATTACATTTCAGCCTTTTCTTTACTTACTCACACTAATAATAGTTCTTTCAAGGCCTAAATAAAAAAAACTCGAAAAACCCGTAAAACTGGAAAAAAACGGTTTTTAAAATTGAAAACTCTAAAAACCCGGGTTTTTTAAACTATCCGAGTTTTGCATGCTCTACTACATACATGGCGGAAAACGTTGTTACTCGCCGTATACTCTTATAATTTAAACAGAAACCAGTTTAGAGCATTAACGAAACAATAATGAAACGATATTTTCAAATTTTACATTACTGTAAATCAATTCAATAGTTTTGTTAGAAAGTTCGTAAACGCCTGTCAATGTATGTACGGTCCACGACTCGAGGAGCCAATATCTGTCGAGGATGTGTGAGGATGATCTCCTGTGGTCTAATGGAAACTTGGACACAGAATAAATAGTAAGTACTAGGATAGAGGTATATGTTTAAAATAAAATAAGTAAAGATTTGAAAAAAAAAACTTATGCGGACGTTTTTTTAAATAAATAACAATTTATATATATTTTTTTATGTCCTTTTCGCTTTTAACGTTATTGTTGCATTTCACTTTTTACGTTTTTAAGTTATTAAGTTTTTTTGTTTTTCTTTCTCTTCGGTTGGTGAGCTACCCAAGTTTCAGCCGGATAGCTAATCGGGAAGTGCTCTAAATTTGAATTGCAAAATTCCAGGACAGACAAAATACGAGTACATAGATACATAGGTAGATACATACATACAAATGAAGTTAAATAAAAGCTTTTAATAATAAAAAAATGTACAAATGCGTAAAATTCTGAGAAGGTTATCAATTGTGTTTATTTGGTTATGGAATAAAAATAGATAGATAAGACCTATTGGCAATATCTTTTTATTTTACGTTAGTTCAATTTGGATAAGGGTTGGTTGGCGCGGGTTGTTTTTATATTTTATTGATATTGATTATATTGCCCATCATTCCGTCAGTCTGTGCCATAGAATGAATAATTTGTCTGTCCGTAACTCCGTAGATACCTAGTACTTCATTGGTGCTGTAGATGCCGTAGACAAAATTTGAACAACGCGCGGCAGCGTAGAGCGTAGACGGTTCGATTGAAACGTCACGGAATGTACCAGGAGCGCAGAGGTAGACAGGAGTTATCTCTAACATGCGACCCTCGCTCGCCTCGCCGCCAAGCGAGGGTTGCCGCGCAGGGAGATATCTTGTGTCTACAGACAGGGCTGCCACATTTTATTTTAGTATTCAAACACCTCAAAACTTTTTTTTTTCTTTTTTTGGCACTGAACGTTGCCATTGCACGTTAACAGCTTGTCGCACTATTTCATGATGAATCAATAAACCCATGAGTAGTAAGTAGTACCGATGAAAGTGAAGAGTAGTCATCACTTTCATCAGTGCCGGTACCGCGAACGACAATGTATGAGATTTTGATCCTCAAATGCATGATAGATTGCACTTAAATGCTTTTTTTTTTGTTGGTTGTTCACAGAACGTTTAATGGTAAAAAATAAACACAGATGTATCACTATTATTAGAGGTACACATTTATATTATAGCTGCTACACATACGGTGTATTGGGGAATGCTTCAACATGATACGAAAAAATATCGGTATTTAAACATTCATTAATTCAATTCCTTTACTATTTATGATTAAATTAAATAAAAAGCTATAAACGTGGTGTATTCTGTGATTAATAAAATTATTGGAATTATTGGATTTGGTTATGGTTTAGTATGGTAGAAATGTTTTCTTCCAAAACGCAAATTTCACGGAAAAGTGAAGTAAAACCTGTAGAAGCCGCGTGTCTTCGTAACAAACGCACGTGACAAATCTTTATCCTCTTACGTAATTATATTATTATACTAGTTTTCCCGCCCGCGACTTCGTCCGCGCGGACTACAGACTGTTTATCGCGAAAAAAAAGCATCCTATGTTCTTCTAGGATATTAAAAACCAATGCAAAAGTTGGTATAGAACCACTCTTGATGTTTTTTGGCATACTTGTTATTTCGTTTCCAAGGAAACCGTCTCTTACAGCGAGTAATATTTTTCCAGTTTTTTTCAGTTTTCCCGCGGAAACTTACAATTTTCCGTGATTTAAAGTATCCTATGTTTTATTCCAGGGTTATAAGCTATCTCCATTCCAAGTTTCATCAAAATCCGTCTAGCCGTTATCGCGTGAAAGCTCCCCAAACAAACAGACAACGTTTCACTTTTATATATAGGTATGGATTTCATTAAATTATATTATTTTAGCTGTACCCACGGCTTTGCCAGCGTGGTCATTTCATTTAAAAGTATTATCCAGGACGAAAAGTACCTATAAAATACAATACCTACTCTACATTTCTTCAAAATTCGTTCAGCCGTTAAATAGTTTTTTATCGATTGCTCGGCATCTAATCATCTGATTAGGATAACCAAGTATCCTAGTTTTTAAGTCAAACCCTAAGCTACCCAACAGTGAAAACCGAATCGCAATTGGTCCAGTAGTTTTCACGTGAAGCGCAAACAAACATACAGACAAACAGACACACAATATTTAAAAAAGTTCTTGTTCATTACCTTTTACACTAAACCTTTTTTTTTAAATTATCTTTATTATACAGATGTTTTGGTACTTACTGCTTTATTATAAGTATAGATATGAGTAGAATCTAATATGCGGCATTTAAGTGCAATTTAGCATGCATTCGATGATCAAAATCTGATTGCAATTGATCACATTGTCTTACGCGGTAGGTACCTTCACAGTAAACAAAGAGCAAACGCCTAAGCTTAAGTACGTCAATTCAGGAGTGAGTTGAGTTATTTTTCCGTTTCTATATTTCAAATCAACAAAATAAATGCACCGTCGACAGCCCTGGCACCGCCCGGGGAAGCGCGCCAAATGTTTGTGACGGGCCGGGACGGGCAGGGACGGGCCGGGAGGGGCCCGGGACGCGGCCGGCCCGAATTGCCGGGACGTGATTAGAAATATTACACTGCGCTCCCCTAAAGGCGCCTGATGAACATGTAAACAGTAAAACTGCTACCTACAGTGTTTGAAACTGATGTCTAGTAGTTTTATTAGAACTTTACGGAAATTACTAGCTTAAAAGCTAAAAAACAAGCCTGCCCTACCAAAAATGAACTTATGCCAATAAATTATATACTGTTGGAACGTATGAAATTATATACTGTTGGAACGTATGAAATTATATACTGTTGGAACGTATGAAATTATATACTGCTGGAACGTATGAAATTATATACTGTTGGACCGTATGAAATTATATACTGTTGGAACGTATGAAATTTGATACCCATATTGTAAACTAAAACGTTTTTTTTTGTATATGAAAATGGAGCCATAGGTACCTACTGCCGCAATTATGTTTTTTTTTTAAATATATCCTATTTTACTCTGGGGGTTGTAAGGATTCTAGCGATACCACACACGTTTAAATCTGTGCAGGCATTTAAAAGTTTAGAACTAGCTTTCGCCCGCGACTACGTCCGCGCGGACTACAGTTTATCGCGAAAAAAAAGCATCCTATCTTCATCTAGGATATTAAAAACCAATGCAAAAGTAGGTACAGCACCAACGCCTTTGATGCTTTTACAGACTTGTTATTATTTCGTTTCCACGGCAACAATTGCCATTCCGTTACTTACAGCATATCGACATTTTCCAGTTTTCCCGTGGCAAATTACCATTTTCCGGGATATAAAGTATCTTATGTTAGTCTCTATATTTTACAGTACATATTTACAAGGTTTCATCGAAATCAGATCAGCCGTTTTGGCGTGAAAGATCCCCAAACAAACAGAAAACGTTTCACTTTTATTTGAATTTTTCAAGTGGGCGTGGATGGCTAAATCAGAAACTATGAGGTATAGCGGAAAAGTACTCAAAGGAGTCTCGGGTTTTTGTAACTGCTGTATTGTGCTTACAAAACAGCATTTACAAAAATAACGTATACAATACAAAATGTATAATGTTTTGTCACAATTTTTGATTACATACATCAATATTAATGTAATTTTCTCAAATTTTTAACATTAAGTAATTACTTACTACATAATTAAATACATCGCAGTAGGTTGTGTAGCGTAATCGCGAGTAGTGATTAGCATTTGTAATTGTGCTTTTTGCGCGGGCACCTACACTACCTACACCTACCTATCTGCGGCACGCATCCGCTGGCTACACTTTCGCGATGCCTATCTATGCTGTGGGCTGTCTATTATTTATTCTGTGGTGTTGTTTACAGAGCGCAGTGAATACGATTTCGGTTTAATTTGGTCTGTCTGTGGAACGAATGATGATGAATAATACTAGACTTGCATACTAAAACATTTTAGTAACATTGAATAGTTGTACATTGGTTATTCTGTCGCCGAGTTAATGATTGTGATGATTTCTAAAATTTGACAAACATTTCTAAAAATTAGCACTGCCACAGAATAAATAATAGTACTAGTAAATCGTGTTACCTACCTAACTTGTGAAACATAAAAAATTATAATAGGTAAAGGTGTGATACCAATTTCATTCATCGTCAGCCTATATCGGTCCACAGCTGGACGTAGGACTCTCCTAATGCACGCCACTGAGCTTGGTCTTCAGCTCTCCTCATCCATTCTCTTCCACCCGCTTTTCGCAGGTCGTCACTCCATTAGGCCGCAGGGCGTCGTCGTTTGCCTAAACTTGGTCTCCTTTCGAGAACTCGTCTACCCCTACAGTTATCGATTATTCGGGTATGTGACCAGCCCATTGCCACTTTAGCTTGCTTATCCTTCGAGCTATGTCGGTTACCTTGGTTCTCCGACGGATATCTTCATTAAGAATTTTCCTTTAAAGAAACTCCAAGCATAGCCTTCTTCATAGCTCGCTGAGCGACCTTATATTTGTGGACTAGTTTGACCGTGAGTGGCCACGTTTCGGCTCCGCAGTTCATGACTGGTAGGACGCACTGATTGAAGACTTCTGTCTTCAGGCACCAATTTCATGATTATGAGCATAATGTTAACCAAGCGAAGTCGAAGCGATTCTCTAATATCTCTAAATCAACTTCGACAACCCAGCGTTTGTATTTGGTCTGACTCATACTTTATTGATATAACTACTTACTAAGTATAGTCAACGTATTTTTAACGCAACATTTAATGGCCGGATACAACTAATTATAAAACCGTTTCCACCGATTATTGTCATAAAAACTATAACGTAGACCAGACCAGACGTAAACGGCAAATGTACACCGTATACGGTAAATGTAGCCATTGAATTTACATTCGAAGGCAGGTGGTGGGACTGGTGGATGATCGGTCTGTTCACCCGTTTGTAGTTGGCAGTCGATTTATTATTCATCGATTAACAGTATGACAGCCTGTAATTGACGTTTAGATACATAGATAACTTTCAATTTTACACTAGTGACTCGCCCGGGCTTCGCACTGGTAGCTACTGCAATAAATATTCATTTGTAAAAACACGCCTCGCGGACTTTTTTGAGGGTAATGATGGATTCTATAAACATGTACAATATGATCTTCAATAGTTTTGTCAGCGCACGCCAAGTAATGACTTTTATAGGCAAATGTTTGTGACATTATTGCAATAGTTTTGTCAGCGCACGCCAAGTAATGACTTTTATAGGCAAATGTTTGTGACATTATTGCAATAGTTTTGTCAGCGCACGCCAAGTAATGACTTTTATAGGCAAATGTTTGTGACATTATTGCAATAGTTTTGTCAGCGCACGCCAAGTAATGACTTTTATAGGCAAATGTTTGTGACATTATTGCAATTTTCATAGGAATATGTTAATTTTGAAAAATCTTTTTCGCCCCATTACTCGTATTCATACTAATCGCTGATAATGTAGCTTTCTATTAGTGTTATTTTATTTTAAATCGGCTTAGTATTTTTTGAGTGTATCCATTAGGTACACAAACAAACAAAACTCAAATCTTTTCTTAGGACGGATTTTGATGAAATTTGAAATGGAGATAGCTTATACCCTAGAATAAAACATAGGATACTTTTATCCTGGATAATTGTAAGGAAAACTGGAAAATAACAATTACTCACCGTAAGTAACGGTTGCTATTACGGAATGGTCTGTGGTTGCCATGGAAACGAAATAACAAGTCTGTCAAAAAACATCAAGAGTGGTGCTATAGCTACTTTTGCATTGGTTTTGAATATCCTAGAAGAACATAGGATGTTTTTTTCGCGATAAACTGTAGTCCGCGCGTACAAACGTACGTAAAGCGCGTACAAACGTACGTAAAGCGCGTACGGCGGGAAGTCGAATAAGGTCGTAGCCACGTCATACATACTTTGACCAAAAGCATGAGTTTCAATTATCAAATGTATCATTTGTGTGCATGTAGCAATCGGGAGCCTATGGCTTAACATGCCCTTGAAGCACGGAGTATAATGGCAACCCCGCACGTAACTTATTATAAGTAATCTAATATCCCCCCAACACAAACATATATCAGTTATTCTCAGCTCCGTCTTCTTATAAGACGGGGCCGAGGATAGAAACCAGTGTCGTTGGATGCGAGCAAAACACACATTTTACCGCTCTTTCGAAGCACAGAAAAAAAAAACGGTTCTGTTTGTAACGAATATTATGTAATGTATTTATATTTCAAAACATTACTTTAACAATCTGTAAACGTTTTAATTTTTCTCTCGCTTGAAGCAAATGATGTATCCAAAGATCTTTTAAATTTAACAACCTTATCCTGAATTAGATTTGTAAGAAATCCACTATTCCTGCATCTTGCCTAATTCTGATATTAAGTAGGTAGGTACTAGATTAAAAACAGTAAAACGTTACATAGACGATGCTAGACAATTTATAAGATTATAAAATACCAACATACGCAGGTGTAGTGGCGTCGTTATTGTAATGCCTTAATAATATACATTGCAAACGAGACTTTGCTATCTGATCAGGGTTGCTCATAAATACTTGGAACTGTAAACAAGTTTTCTGTGTCTTTGAAATGTAATAATGCAATGTGAAGAGAAGTGCCAACTGGCACATATCGGTGTCCTTTTCTTCCATTATACGCCAAGACGGCTTTGGTTAGATTCTAGTAGTACATAGAACATAAATATTACTAATAAAGTAACGCATTATTAAAACCAATAGAATTGTAATTTACGAGTGAAAGCCAGTTCTTTGTATGGAAGCAGTAGAATAAGTGTTTCTGTATATGTATATTGTGGGAACCCTATATCTGATTAGCATATAATTGTCGGATACAAGCCTGGTTTCAAGCCATAAATCTCATTACAAAGGTTGCTGCGCATATTATAAACTGTAAGGTCAGCTTGGCCGTTAGAGGAAAACCACCATACTTTGAGATGTTATAATTTTCCTAGTGATGCAGTTATTTCGTTATGTGCTGGTAGAGCCAAATAATAATTACTTAACTTTAAATGAGTGCAAAGGTTGCTTGCTTAATTGTCGTCTGAGGTAGCGCTGGCCTCCGATGACCTTTCTAACTGGCACTAGTATACCGCTAGGCTACCAATGCATAGGTAATTCTTTATTCAATATTTAAATAAAACAGCACCTATTTGTAGTGTTTTCTTAAAAAATTGTTTGAACAAAAAAAACAGCATCAAAATGTGCTTATATAAAACTGCAACAAACTAGTTTACTACAACAGATTTGCGCTTTCAAATAAAGATAGAATCATCCAAATAGATTAATAATTCCCAGAGATATAAGTAAAACAGAT